>PVLC010018704.1:0-31816 GCA_004027655.1 Graphiurus murinus
ATAGAGGGGTCAGCATGTCCCTGGAGAAGGTCTGAGGGGTTCTCAGAGAGGGAGCCTCAACTTGGGATGAGTGGGGTTCTTGCCAAAAATCACATAAATGAATTTCAGAATGTGTAAGAGGCACAGAGATTTTTTTAGGAAAGCAAGGAATATACATTTTAAGGGAGAATGTCGGTCATCTTGATTGTAAGAGATGCTGTTGAGGATCTCAGGCTCTTCTTTTAAAGGAAACTTGGTGACAGGTGGGCAAGGGAATGTATGTGAGGCTGACATCAGTCCTGTGATCAAAAATGGTTTATGGTGATCTGGCTATTCTCAGAATCCTTAGACTGACTTATTTCATTATCTGATTAGAAGACAATGCTGGAAAGTACCCTAAATTGTATGTTTCTTAAAATATTATATCTATCTTTGCTTTATTATGGTAGTCTAATTAATAGTTCAAAAGAAAATTTTCATAAATGAGTGAATTTATGGCCACCAAGATTTATAGATTTCCTAGATAACTGGGAAAGACAGGATTTGGAGAATAGAGCTGGCTTGGGGAGGAAAGGTGTGTGGAAGATTAGCACAAGGCTTTAAATAGAGTTTACTTGCCCCTCCTTTGTCTTCTTTCTACCTATCTTTTATATTTTATTTATTCTATCTCAGCACGATTTACATTTAGACCTTATAATGATGGCAGAGAGTGTTGCAATGGGGAATGAGAAGGATAGAAGGTGGTGGTCAAAGAGATTCATTGTCATAAAGTCATCTGTGATAACAAAGGTGTGACTATAGGAATTAGTATGTGGGAACCAGAGGCTTAAGTGAAGAGTTCAAGTGTTACTGAAGAAGCATGAGTTACCAAGAGTTCCAAGCATGACAGTAAGGCAGAGATGATTTGGTAGCTCTATTGAGCAACACAGAAAACATCTGGTCCATAGCTCTGGGCTCCTCCAGGAACTGAGATAAAATAATGATACAAATAGCTTCTCCTCAACACAGCTACAGCCAGGTGACTTTCTCTTGAGTAGTTACTAATAAAGACCAGAAAGTAGAGAAAACATTCTGAGAAGAGGTTAGTGACAGAGCAGAGATTACTAATAACAGATATGGAGTTCCTTATGGCTGAAAAGAATACAGGGGTGATAAAAATCATGATAAATACTTATTCAATCATATAAAACTCAGTAATATAGAATATTTTCACATCAAACACTGTATTTGGAAAGAAAGAGTTATATCATAACATCAAACACTGAACCATGTAATTTATTAATAGGATAGGTCCCCTGGCTCTCAAAAATACCAATTTATATTATTTGATTTTTAGCTAAAATACAGATTAAGCTCAATAAATTGACAGGATTATAACAAGGAATGGTTTATAAAAAGAGAATAACTAATAATAACATGGCATAGTTGCCAAACTGAGTAAGGAAGATCAGAAAAAGAAGAAAAAGAGGAGAGTCAATATATATTCATGCCCCCAGTAAAATAAATTATTTTAAAGTTAATGTGTTTAATATCATCTATACTCTTTTATACATTTCTTACTTTGTGTTTTTTTTCTTAAGTTGATTTTTGTTTTCTTTTGTAGTACTAGAGATTGAATCCAGATGCATTCTACCTCAGAGCTACACTCCACTCCCGGTCCTTTATATTTTTTATTTTGAAACAGTCTTGCTAAATTGCTGAGGCTCTTGCTAACTTTCTGAGACTGGCCTTGAACCCGTGATCCTCTTTTCTCAGCATCCCAACTACTGGGATTACCAATGTGTACCACCACTCCAGTCTTAAGTCTCTTTTAAACTAGAGAAGTCCTCTTCTTAATATTATAACTCTGCCACTTTGAGACATAACTACTGTAACAGCTTCTTACTGGTTTTGCAACATAGAAATGTCCTTCTCAAGGATCTGGGCAAGTTTTTCTGGATTCCATTCTGTTCCATTTATTAATATATCTGATTTTTTTTTTCCTGCCAGTATCTTGCTAGTTTTATCACTATCATTTTGTAAGATAATATGATATCATGGGTAGTGTGATGTTTTTAGCTTTTGGATGTTATACGAAACAACTGTGCATTTTTAATTTGGTTTTGAAAATTTCATTTTATAATGAAAATATTTATATGTTCATATTATTTATCAAATATCCTGAAATATATGTAGAGATAAAATCACATATCTACAATATGATTAAATATATCTAATATGTATATTAGATTTAATATATATCTTTACTTCTCTTATTTTGTTTCTTTCACTCCTTTCATCTTTCTGTCCTCTGAGCACACCTAGAACAATAATCAGCACACTTAACACACAGACTTTGGTTTCTCAATAACTTGGAAAAATGGTTGCATCCAAGAGGAAGAAAAGAATAATCTGAACCCCATATTTCATGTTTTCTTGAGAAAAGTAAGGAATTCCTCATAAAATTATAGAGACATATCAAAAGAACACAGAAAGCATCTTGAAGAAGCTTCTATTAGCCGGGCGTGGCGGCGCACGCTTGTAATCCCAGCATTCGGGAGGCTGAGACCAGAGGATCCGGGTTCGCGGCCAGCCTCAGCTACCTAGTGAGGCACTCCGCAACTTAGTGAGACTTGGTTTCAAAATTAATTGAATAAAATAGGATTCAAAGGATCAACACTGGGATCAATAAATTAATGGAACGAAGGAAGTAAAAATCTCTTCCTTGATATTGAACACCAACACCTGTTTATACTGAGTAAACATCATATAAAATATTTAACTTGAAAATCATGCTAGGTAACTGTCATGTTAATCACTGATTGATTCAATAAATGACAATGATGCTAAAACTGTTGGGGAAAAGTAGAGTGCAAAGGTGAGATTTTTTTGTAGTCTCGAAATACCTTGCCACTATGGAGAAACAAGTCAGTTTACAATGGATATGATTTAATCATGTTTCCATTTGAATGAAGAGATAATCTACAAAATTATTACTTTATACTGAAAATCTCATGGCCATGAAGGCCAAGACAGTGTTCTAAATTATTCTAAATAGAAGGGAACTGGAAAGACACAATAGAAAGTCAAAATAAGTGAGTGTAATTTGTGATCCTGGTTTGGATTCATGTTAAAAAAGAAAACCTTATGAGGTTAAATAGTCTCTAAATAATGGGTTTGTATTTCCTCATATTTCTTTTTCTTTTTTGTTTGCGGTACTGGGGATTGAACTCAGGGGCATTCTACCTCCGAGCTACACCCCCAGCCCTATTTTTTATTCTTTATTTTGAAACCGGAGTGCCTCACTAAGTAGCTGAGGCTGGCCGAGAACCCGGATCCTCCGGTCTCAGCCTCCCGAATGCTGGGATTACAAGCGTGCGCTACCATGCCCGGCTTCCTCCTGTTATTTTTACAACTCTTCATCTAGCATGTTTTTGAGAATATGAGTGCATTTAGTAATCTAGTGGATAAATAAATGTAAGATTTTAATGAGTTTAGAAACTGAATTCAAATATTTCCTATATCCTGTTTAAAAACTTGAAACTTTGATCACTTTGGTCATATAGAAATAAATATTGAAATACAAAACATGTTCTTAAATTAAAAATGCATGTGATAAAAATTCCAAACACATATAAAAGTAGAGAGAATTTGAAATTAACTCCCAAGATTTTCTTGTTTTTATATTGTAGACAAAAATAATTAAACATGGTAACTTTGTTCCATTTTTTATAAAAGCTACTGGTTATTTTAAATTTTGAGAGAGAGAGGAATATATTTTATGCTCAGAATACTATCAGCAAACTCTCTGAAAACTCATTTCCTCCGTGGTAGTGGGTTAGAATTACTCATAACTCTTTTACATTACTAGCTTGTTGGGTATGCATATTGTGCTAAATGGAATTTTACTAACTTGAGATAGTCTCTGCATCTCCATGTATGACTTTATACTGAGGATAACTTTGTCACTTAGCAACATAACTTACATGAGCTCCTTCAACTGTAAAATCCGAGACTTAGCCTTTTATGAGTCATTCCTAGACTTAGCCTATTATAAGTTCATTCAATGTGCCCCTGGAAATGAAATGGTAATTCTATATTACATTTTATGGTGGTGTTCAATCTTACATATTACCTCAAAAAGTCAGAGTTGAATTGTTTGGAAAATTAAGAGTTGAAAGCAGATCCCCTTTTATTATAGCAATAATTATCACATGGTACTTATTAAGGTATGGTGACTACTGAATAATGTTGACACTGGCATTCTTATTTTCTGTCAAATGGCAAAGCACTTTGTGTACTGTGCTGTTTTGTTGTGAATAGATCTCCTTTGCACGTATATAGCTAACCAGGTAATTTTTCAGAACCTAACATTTCTCCCTAAGAGTTACATAAAAGTAGCTAGAGGCTATAAAAAATTTAAATTACATAGTCTAATGGTTAATGCCCTTTATTGTGTTATTGCTACTAAACAAAAACCTATTGTTTGCTTTTACTATACTATTTACTATTTTTATAGTCAATGTAACTTAGTACTGTCATCCAAACTGGAAACTTACAAGCCCTTGAAAATCATCCTTCTCTTTTCCTCCATATTCTATCAACTATTAATGTTTGCAATCCTGCTGTTCTAACATCTCTGAAATACAATTACATCATTATTATCTATAAGACCTTCTGTGATTCCCCATAATTTAGTGGATAGACATTTAATAATTTTATTTATTTTAAAATGTTGAGAAATAAAATGTATTAAATGTGTACTATGAGCCACATCTCTCATCTATTACACCTTATGCAATTCTCTCAATAGCACAATAATTACTCTCGTTTCCTTTTAGAGTTGAAGAAATTGAGACTCAGAAACCAAACAATTTGGCACAGATTACAAAGTGGAAAAGTGGCAGAATTTTCCAGTTCTTCTCACCTTATCATACTGCTCTTGTTAATAGTGGATATCAAGTTTAATATTATAAAATTCCCTTCGTTAATTTATACAGATGCAAAATTGAACAATGGTTGTTAGGGGTAAGGAAGAAGGATGAATGAAAAGAGTCATTTAGTGACTATAGAAATTCAGTTTAGAATGATGTAAAGTTCTGGAGATGTATAGATGGAATGATTGTATAACATAAATATTTTTAAATTATGGTACAAGGCCCTTTGTGATCATTCTCACATTTGCAACTCTATAACCAGAATTTACTGCTATTTAGATACAGTAGGGACTTTGATGTTGCCTGTGTTGGTATAATCTATATTTTATGCCTGGAAACAAGAACTTTAAATGACCCACTCCTCTTAGTATCTACTTTTTATCTTGAGAAGATTCTCTCTATCCATTAAGACACAGATTAACCAACTTCTTTACTAACCTTACTTTATCCAATAATAAGATATGGCAATCTTTCCACTGTAAATAACTGTACTTAAGCACTATCTGATAGCATTGGAATTATTCTCTATCCCCATGATACATATATGCTTCTTGAGAGCAAAAATTATTTCAAATTTATCTTTGTGTCTCCAAGAGAAGATAAAGTGCTTTATCCAAATTGTATACTCAGAAAATGAGTTGTTACATTAATTTAGAAAATGTATATCAGAATAATGGAGGAAGAAAAGAAAAAGAATATTTGAAGCCCTATTAAAATAGAACAGAGAAGGAGGAAGGAAAGTAGATAAACTCAGTTGGTTTTGTAACTATCTCTTTGGTGTCATTTTATTGCTAAGCCCTCGCCCTATTGATCTACAGATTTATTCATTTTTGAAGAAATCCTAAGAATTAATTTAGCGATAAAAATTCAACATTGAACAAATTTGATCGGTAGGATAAATTGCTAGAAATGACCGAGATTTTCTTATACTTTTGTTGGTGCTTCATAGTGATGGTCAAAGCAATAGAAACATACATGCACACAGGTGTTGGTGTGTGTCTCTTTAGATTCCACCCTGCTCCTCCCTTCCTTGCATACAGTAGTGAGATTGATAGTGATATCTCCATGTATGGACATAACATTATTTGAACTGTTTCCTACATCAGTCAAAAGTCAACTCAAGATGATACTATACCATGATGACTATGATTTCTATAGAAATATTTTGTCACAAACATTATTTTCTTGTATTACATTATGGAGAAAAAAGACAGTGTGGAGTAATTAAATGTTCATTCTAACATATCTGCTTTTAAAACATAACTTACCATCATCTTTTCTTATTCAAGAAAACACCAACATAAATATTTAATGAGTAATTGCTCAGTGCTAAGGATTATGTTTTGTCCTGGTTCATTTAACACTTAAAATAAGGTCTGTAATTCTTATTTAACATATATTGACAGTGAGAAGTAAGGATACCAAGAATACTTGTCCAGGTCACATAATTGTAGAGCTATGCCATTTTAACCAAGCAACTGGCTCCAGAGGAACTTACTCACCAGCATTAAAACTAAAATGTTACCCAAAAAAGGTTACAACTCAACAAATATCTAAATATGTATATGCATATATGTATATATATTTTCAATTATTAGCTCCATATCTTTACAAATATATGCAATTATAAGCTCCTTTATTCCTTTATGTCTCTCTCCCTCTCTCTATACACATATATATATATTCAATTATTAGCTCCTGTGTGTATGTGTGTATATATGTAAATATATATACATATATATGCAATTATTCTCTCATTTATAGCAGTTTCCTACTTTTAATGTTGGAACTAAATGACTTAAAGATTTTCCACATATTAATATTTTATTTTCCTTAGGATTATTGAAGTACAAATACACAGATATTCCTTTCACTTATTTTCACTTGATGGATGATACTATTACTCTGAAAAATATATATATTTTTATGGAATATTTTCTCCATTGATCTGTATAAAGTAAAATACACAGTTTTGGCATCCAAATTGCAGTCAATGTATAATTTTTTTTTGTACTGAGAACTGAAACCACGGCATTCTACCCCACGCTGCACCCCCAGTCCTATTTTAGTTTTTTATTTTGAAACAGGGTCTTGCTAAATTGCTGAGGACTTCACTAAGTTGATGAGGCTGGTCTTGAACCTATTATCCTCTTGTCTCAGCCTCACAAGTACTTATAGGCCCTGTGCCATCATGCCCAGCTAACAAAAAATATTTAAATTTCCTTTTTCTTTATTTCCTTTCTGTGATTTTATAGCTTATTTTTTGCTTATAACTATTAAACCTCAATTTACCTCAATGCATAATAAATGGATTATTGGAATTTCAAATTTGTCCATTATTGATGAAAAAGCTTTCAATATATTTGACTTAATCTAAGACCCAGGCACTGGAAACAAGAGTTATGATTCACATTACTGTTTCATAGAGGATGTCTAAAATGTATTATTCTATTTTATGATTTTTCATAATTTAGCAATTTTTATGCAATAGATGGGTAAAAATTAAAAACAAAATTAAAATATGTCCATTATAAAATGTTTTGGTCAACTTAGATTTTTTATGGGTATAGTTGAGATTCTTCATCACTCATAGTTGTAAAGACAGATGATATTTTCATCTCCAGGAATTGGAGATTCTATGGAAGTTCAACACAATTTCCCATCTCTCTAAAGTTTATTTTTCAATAGAATTGATGTCACTGTTTTATATTTTATACACAGGTTCCATGTTCAAAAATAAGTAAAACAATAAAAAATATAGTTTTCCTTTCCCTGGTGCTGAAAAGTAGACTTCAGTGCACTATATCAGTTAATATAGGCTGCAATAACTCCAAAACATCAATACCTTTAAATCACAAAGTTATATTTCTTTCTCACACTGTGCACGTGTCTATCATTGGAACTGCCTCTTAAATATTTCTGCTTACAGGTTCCACAAACCACTATCACTCAGATTTCATGGGCAGAATGTATTGTGTGACTACACC
The DNA here is from genome assembly GCA_004027655.1 of Graphiurus murinus. Classification (NCBI taxonomy): domain Eukaryota; kingdom Metazoa; phylum Chordata; class Mammalia; order Rodentia; family Gliridae; genus Graphiurus; species Graphiurus murinus. Next base: position 7,883 of record PVLC010018704.1, read on the forward strand.
TGAACAAGTTAACTGTAATATTCTGATATGTCCAGAAATTGAGGAGAAGCAGACTGTAAAATAGTGCTAATATCTTCCATAGGTACCAAGAAGATTGATAGGAAAAGACATTAGGGCCCTGCCTTAAGGTTGTTCTTATTAGGTCTTTTCTACTCTGGTTGTATTTCCATATTTTTTATTTCTTATATATTTTTGTTGTCTAAAATTTGTATTGTTAATAGTATATTATTACATTGCATTGTTGTAAGTCACTTTCTCCTCTCACATTTTTGGATTGTTCTTTACTTATAAAGACAGTAAAGAAACACAGGCATATTACTTATATTTATAGAAGACAAGAAATTTTATTTGACTTAAAATTATTTTGAAGGATTATTTGCTGCACAATGTGATTGAAATTTATTTAATTAAAACAGTATTTTAATAAAAATATTTAAATATTCGCTGCTAATGGTGTTTAGGAGGAAAAAATTTAATAACCAGAAATCAGCTAAATTTTTTTTAAGCATTACAACATGTTATCATCAAAACCAACACAAAGGTTTCAATAATGGGAAGAAGTAAATATTTGACAGTGAGAAAATAAATGGATTGAACCCAGGGACATTCTATCTCCTAGCTACACCCTCAGCCACCTTTTTAATTTTTTTTTTTTTTTACGGTACCAGGGATTGAACTCAGGGGCATTTTACCTCTGAGCTATACCCCCAGTCCTATTTTTTATTCTTTATTTTGAAACCGAGTGTCACTAAGTTGCGGAGTGCCTCACTAGGTAGCTGAGGCTGGCCGAGAACCCGGATCCTCCGGTCTCAGCCTCCCGAATGCTGGGATTACAAGCGTGCGCCACCACGCCCGGCTTAATTTTTTTTTTTTAAACAGGATTTTGCTAAGGTTTTTGAGAGTCTTGCTAAGTTGCTGAGATGGGTCTCAAACCTACAGCCATCCTCCTGTCTCAGCTTCCCAAGTATTGGGATTACAAATATTGAGGATAAGAATAAAATAATAATAATAACAATAATAATAATAATAATAATAATAATAATAAATTCCAGTAAGTGTCTGGCAATATCTAATACATCCTAGTAAACATAAGTGGGTAGATTTGACTAACATCCTCTTTCTCTTATTGTATTCTTTGTGGAAGCTGAGAGTTGAGGCTTTTTTTACTTTGTACTACTTTCACATTAGCAAAACTACATAGAAATTTTCAAAAGAAAAATTGATATTAAGATGTTTCACCATTAGTCAGGTATGAGAACCAAAAAGTAAATCCAATTCTATGAAGGCAGTATGTATTTTCTCAATTAAACCACTGCCTTGCTGTTCAAAATGTGTCCTGAGAAAATGAACTCCATGCACAATGTGTAACTGACTCATCTGTGTTCACCAGACCAAGATCACTGGCCCATCTAAAGTAGAGTCATAGCAAGATGCTAAATTGCTGTAAGCAAGAGATGAAAACAAAGCTAAACTAAAATAAAATAAACTTTCTGCTCTAAAAAGGCAGATACCAATGTCCCTGTGAGACCCATAAACACAACATTTCAAATGTGTTTTTCTTTATTCCTTGCACAATATGAATATTATATTAGTAGCTACAGGATTATAAATATATCATGCAGGACCAAGAATACAAACTCAAAAGAATATGAAATGCAGGCATTAAGGAAACAATACATTTTAATCTGTTTTTCTACAATGTTGAATTGCTTAATATCATTAAACTCAAGTCATGTTCATTTCTAAAGGCTAAAACCAGTATTATTTATTGAAATAAAATAGTATATCATTTAAATGAAATTATATAAAAAATTAAAGCATACTTTGACCTGTTTATAAAAATAAATTTGCTTTTGAGCTATGGTTATGTTATTATTAGGAAAAAAGTGTCTAGCAAATTAAAGCTCATTATAATGTTGTTCCAGATTATTGATAAGGAGATTGTTTACGTGTAAATATATATATAAGCCTCATTAGGAAGTAGTTCATTAGAATCTATGCCATGGAGTCCAGGATGAATGATAATTAGTGATATTACCTATAACAATTACATTAAATATTTTAGAATTTATCTCCCAGAGTAGATCTAGACATATTTTCAGTTGAAATCTGGAGTGCTAAATGCAGAATTCATTGCATTTAGATAATAAGTTATTGCTATTTATGAACAATATCAGAATGTTGAATACATGACCTAATTTAAATGAATTTATTCTTTTTTCAATATTTTAATTTCCTTTATTTTCTCTCATTCTCAAACTCTTTTGCTGTTTCTACTAATTTGAAAATATATGAATACATATACTTCAGCTTCAGAAAGAAAAAACAATTCTTGAAGATGTCAAATAATTTTAAGTTGGAGTTTATGAGATCATATAAGCGATCAGAAGTCATAATATGCATAATCTGCCTCTCTCAATTTTAGTTCCTTTGTTTCTTAACCATTGTGAGTTAAAGATCTGTTTTGATATTTATCTAAAATAATTTAAAAATATGAAGTACCTTTAAAATTTTTCATGGATATTTTATAGTTTTTAAAGGTAAGAACTTTAATATTAATTTAGGGTTGGGGTTAATAAAGTAAAGCAAAACTAAAAACAACACCACAAAGGCATTCTATCAATATCTACTTAATTTTGTATGTTGGAAAAATATCTCTTTCTTTGTAGTCTTCTTTCTTGCATCTAGATATTATTGAAGAGAAAATGGAATAGGTATCAAACCGTTAGATAAGAAATATAAATAGCTGGTATAAAAGACCAATGTATTAGGAGAAAAATACCACGTTTATAGAAATTAGAACTAAGACTGAATTTATAAAAGGAATTATATGACTGAGGTAATTAAATCCAAAACATATACATTATATGTTTTCTACCACAATATTAAGACCATTTACTTGTAATTCCTTCAGAGGGTTTATCTTTTTTGTGATGACTTGGAGATGACGATGTTTTAAGTGAATTGAACAAAGGTTGAAATGGCTGAGAACACATCCCTAGGGGTTCAGTAATAATGGCTAAAGGATTCTGTGGAATAATAAAACCCTTAGTTTTTCTTGAGAGCAAAAAGTTATTCCAAATATATGCAAAAAGATATTTGCCATCAGCTGAATCTCCCAGAGAAAGATTACTATAATACATGTCCTATTTTAAGAGAAACTCTTCCAGAAGATCTGTCCCTTTTTTTATAGGTAAGACCAGATGCTGTCACACCTGCTTCTCATGATTTTAGAGGTTCATACCTAAAGGTGTATAGCCTGAAAATAGTGCTGTGAAATATTTTAGATGACACATTGATCTTGACACTTTCCTCAAAATTGCCTATTCATCCATATAACTAGTTCCCTTCATGGTGTAAAAGTTATTGGTACAAACTTGGCTTTAAACTCTAAGTTATTAAGATATCATTTTATTTCTTATATTAAGAACCAGGAATGGTATATACCAGGGCCTGGGGAACCATGTATAAAATGAGAGAATCTGAGAGTTTACCTTGTTCTTAACTATTTTCCTAGGACTTTTCTAATCTCATATTTTAAGTTGTTGGAGTCTCCAGATTGTCACGGATGTTAAATGTCTTCTAGGCTAAAATAGAATAACCCCCATATACTTTTGTTGAGTAGTGTTGGCACTTTGATTATAGTATTTCTTTTTTTTTTCTTTTTGGTCATCCACTCTGAAGCTGGCCAAAAAGACCAGAATTTCCCATTAGTCACCTGCTCTCCATCAAATATTGCCACCACTGATAGAGTAGTCTTATCTAAAGATATTGAAGCAGATAGAAGCTTATATAAATTATACCTTTCATCTTCTAGACAAGATGTCCCTGTTTTTCAGCATTTTTAAGAAGTTATCAATAATTGTAGAAGGAATTATCCCTATATCCACAATATAAAGATGATTGATTTGGAGTAAGATTTTCAAATCATAGCATCTTGTTGGGGAATTTTGTTTCATATATTATGCTGTACTCATAAATAGGATTGGTCTAAGAAGTATCTTCTGATGGTTTAGAAATAAGGGTAAAAATTAGACAATTATTTACAAAACTAGGGTTGACATGATACATATTATAGTTGCCAAACTATTTCATATAATATAATAATAGTCACTTTAAAAATACTCTTCTATCAGTCATTGTATTATTATATACTTCCCTCCTGAAAACTGAAAATGTATAACAGTAAATTAATGGATTTCTCCTATAATTCTCCTATAATAAAAATACTTTTATTTCATTTTATTTTAATCTGAAAATTTGTTTGAATATGGAAAACTGTGGGAAGCAAAAAGGTTTATATAAAAAGCAAAAAGACATGAGGAGCTAGATAGCTACTTTGGGCAATTAAAATTCAGCCAGTTCCCTTGAGTGCCTGTTGCCCCACCCTGAGGCTAGGTTCTTGACTCACACCCATGCCTTTGTTTTCCTCCATTTACATAAGATGTGAATAACAAATGCTTCTCCAAAACCTGCTGGATGCTGCGCCATCTGGGTTTTGGGGTCTGTGAGGGTACTCAGGGTCAGCCCTCAGTATTTATGTCACAAAGGTTGCTCAATAAAGTTGAACATTTGTTCCCCTTGCAAGGTGTGTGTGTCTGTCTGTCTTTTCTGTTTAAGCTTTCAGTGCGGACTGCAGAATGAGGAAACTGAGGCAGCAGCTGGCCTGCTCCAGAAAACTCTAGTGAATAATTGTTTCATAGATTAGGTATTTAGTAAATATTGACTTAAAATAATACATGTACTCACCAATAGCTAATATCAATAAGTGACATACAATAAAAAATAATGAACTTGTACATAGTACCCAGTAAAAAAGTAAATACTCTTTTTGTAATTTTTAAACATTTACAAATACAAGATAACTCTTTCCATAAAATTGTTAAAAAATTCTAAAGGACTAGACATTCACAGGTAGAAAGAAATAAATGAACATCAAGGCAAATTTAATATAGGCATTTGCCCCTTAATTTAAGTGTTTAAAAAGTATGTTTCATCAAATATTTTTAGAAATGAATACAAGATATAGAAGAAAAGAGGCAAAGGTAAATAAATCTTGGCATTCATGAGAGAATGAAAAGAATATATAGAATTTTATCAATTCATTATTTTTTTTGAGCAACACTGAAGACAAATTGAAAACCATTAACAAAGCCCAGAGATCAAGATAATACAAATTGTCTGTTATTCATCAAAATGGATAAGACAGAAAGTATAATTAGGCCTAGATAACTGGAGAGTTGTAGAAGCTCAGATCTTATAAGGTCTCGCATACCATCTAAAGGTATACAACCGCAAGGCTGTGGGAAGAAACTCAGGATTAGTAGAAAGACATGAATAAACTGACCTCCCATTGAGAAATAGTGCACAAAGCTAACTGTTGATTCAGGAATTGTGATTTAGGACTCTTTTGAAATATTGTACCTACGATAGATACAATATGGTGAGAAGTTTGGGATGTAAAGGAAAAGTACTAGGTCTCTAGGTTAGACCAAATAGAGCCTTGTAACACTGACAAAATTAGTGTATAGAACAGATTTAAAGTGAGGGTAAGTTCAACATTTAGTATGTTATGAAATAGTGGGGCATGCCTTTAATCCTAGTACTTGGGAGGTTGAAACATTAGGATCACAATTTCAAGGTCAGCCTCAACAATGTAGTGAGAACCTGTTTCAAAATAAAAAGGGCTAGTGTGTCGCTCAGAGAGAGAAACCCCCTGGGTTCAATTCCCAGTAACACACACACACACACACACACACACACACACACACACAAACACACACTTTTTAACTGTTCTTAAATTGGCTTATTAGATAACTCTTTTGATACTTTAATGTATTGTGAAACAAGCTATAATTGAGTAATACAATGTATAGTAAGTCTATGTTTTACAGTTTGTTAATTAATAAAGATTTCCCTCAATTTTGTAATAAAAAAATTAACTTAGTAACTAGTTTATTGACACTCGCCAATAAATAGGTAACCAAACTTGATTTTTTTTTCATTATCTCATACAATTATGATGCAGCTTCAGTTACATAACAAGTAATACGTATTAGAGGTTAGAGTTATTGTTCTGAATTTTCCCACTAAATGATATAAGATACTACAACATAAAAGGGAAAAATCACTAGTCCTGACCGGTAATAAATCTGGGTTTTATTTTTTGTCTCACTTTCCACATGGAGTGATTTTTCTTTAGTGGAAACAAGAACTAATAAAAAAAATAGAATAGATAGTCTTTCCCTGGAGTACCCAAAAAGAGCAATTCACTAGTGACCACTGTAAACTGCTTCAGTACAATAAAAGATGTTGATTCATTGGAGCTGCACAGTCTGAGGACTCACAGCAGTAAAATGCCAGGAAAAGTAGGGTGGGCGGATATAAAGGGAATAAGTTCAGCAGTAAACTGGAATGAGAAAAAGTACTAATGTAATATTCCATGGTGTAAAACTTCAGAACCACTGCAATATTTAAAGAGTGGCATGCTTTAAAAAAAAAAAAAAAAGTGCACTATCGATACATAAAGCAAAAACAGTAAGTCAGACACAAAGTGAGCAAAAGCATTCAAAATCAGCAGAGCAAAAATACAAGAGGATTACAGTTCTGGGAATTGAGAGCAAAGAAAGAAGCGGAACAAGATGGACGGGAGAAGGATAATGAGAGGTGGAAAAGTTGAGGCGCAGTGTGGAAGGAAGGCAGCAAGCTAACAGGACAGAGGGGAGAGAGCGTCTTAGAGTAATCAGACAGCAGCAGCTGCTTGATGACAGAGAAGACTGACAGTAAATCATCCACAAGGCCAAAGGACCCATCAAGAGGGGCCATCGCTTGGTATGGAGAGCGTCGGATTTATTTAAAACAAACTCTTCTTGCTTCTAAGGTGAGGGGGAAACATTACCACATACCCCTCGAGGGTTTAATGCATTCACACAATAAGTCTGGCATCATTTTTTTACGTGCACATTTAGGCTGTCTATTTCTGATGATATCTGACTTTTTTGGTGTGTGTGGAAGATTATTGTGCGGTTATTATTAAGCTCTATTCAGGAAGCCAAAAGATTCAACGTAATATATTGGGGAACTTACAATTTGTAAGCATGTAAAAATGATTAGGTACGGTAGAAGATTCACACTTAATCAGTTAAATTTCCCCAAAGTAAAAGAGTTTTCACAGAGCTGCCAAATTATATCTGAACTAGAGAGGTCAATTCAATTAGATTAGTCCGCTTCTGGCTGGGACTGGGAGGTTACAGTTCACACTTTGAGATCTTAGATGATTCCAGTTCATTTGATGGAGCTTTCTACTTTCTCCTGGTAAAAAAATCTCTCTTTTCATGGCATTGCTTTTAGTTTTTGTTGTTGTTTTTTTTTTTAAATTTTTATTCTTCTTTATTTCTTTCTATTGCTCTAATGAAATATCACCTCCATCTTTTCTTTGTCTCTGTCTCTCTATATACACACATAAATATATATGCAAGTGTGTATTTCCAAAGCAGCAGCCAATTCTCTTTGTGTTCTCATCTCTTTAAGTCTACCTGTTTTGAGTAATGCCATACTTTTCAAGGAAAATAACTCTAAAATCTGTATTGATAGCTATAAACTTCCTCTAGATAGAAGTTTTCATTTTTATACTTTGGGGTTTTATTGGGCCAAATAAATACAAAATTTTCTAATTATTCTCTTTTCTATTTTATTCCTTTTTTTTTCTTTTTTTTTTTTTTCTGTTAATGACACCAGTATCATCTCAATTGCTCATACTTGAGACCTTGGAAAATATCTCCCTTTACTCCACCCTTCGTGAGTCCTGGGTTATAAACACTTCCAGCAATCCTCAGTAGCATTCTGTATGATTCATTCATGTGCTTAAAGGTTCAGAGAGGAAGGATATGGGAGACAGTTCAAGGGCAGTACACACTTTATTGGGATAAATAGAGGGGAGTCTAAGTGAAAGGTGGAGCCCATGTTCACTTTCAGATGGGAAGTTTATATAGGTTGTTTAAGGAGATATTCTGTAGGGAGGGGAAGTGTTAGGTAGTTATTCCAAAGAGGGCTGTTAAGCAGAGATTCTATAGGGTTAGGGTAAGGGAGAGCAATTGTTAACTATTGCCAAGTGGGATTATTACAGCAGGTCAAGCAGAGGGTTGTGATAAGCAAGGGGCTTATGGGGCAAGTCTTAGGCAAGACAATGGAAATGTTTTGGTAAGCAGGGGAAGGGTATAATTTATGGTCAGCAAGACCTGCAAAATGTCACATCTTCACAAGATAGAGTCACTTTTGTTTGAGGCCCTGATAGTGTTCCTTCAACAACATTCAAAATTAAATATTGTAGGGATTGCTCATGTTATGTGGCATTTGGCACTTACAGGCTCTGACCTTTATTGGTGAAATCTGACCCCTCAGACCTAGGGAAGCCGGTGGGTGGGTCAAGGAAAGGCCTACCTCCCTCCCTGGCAGCTATAGGTGAGGAGATCTGCTCCCATTGCCCCCCCCCTCCCCAGCTTCACCTCCCTACCTGACCTGCCCATATATTCTATTGTGTGTTCCAATAAAGTTGAGTTCCTGCGGCGCTGCCTGACCGCTGACTGGACTCCCGGCTGGTGCTGGTTTTTGGGGGGCTTCCCCGACTCCCCAGGGTGGTGGGCCTGGCCGCGACACTCTCCCTCTCGCTCAGCCCCAACGGCAAAGCGGCTGGTCTGCTTTGCCCTACCCCGTGTGGCATGGGACGTGACATCGGTTGCGTGGAACGCTACAAAATATCAACAAAGTATCAAAAAGTATCAAGTTTCTCTCCAATCATCTAGGTGCTGTAGCAACAAATTAACCATCCATTACTTTCCCACCTGGATTTTCTAGTTATGAAAGATGAAGAGTAAAATATAGTACTCAAAGTAGTAAATACTTATATTAGATTCACTCAGAATCCAAGATACAGAATCCAATACACATTTCTTTCTTCATGCTCAGTAAGAAGACACTAATTCTAAAATTTTGTATGAATAATATTACAGTTAAAAAAAATTATCCAAGCATGGTGGCACACCCCTGTAATTCCAGTACCTGGGAGGCTGGGACAGGAGGATTGCAGGTTCAAGGACAGTCTCAGCAAATAGCAAAACTCTCAGCAACCTAGAAAGACCCTATTTCCAAACAAAAAATAAAAGGGATAGGGTTGTGGCTCAGAGGAAGGATGTCCCTGAGTTCAATCCACAGTAGCACACACACAAAAAAAAATTATTAATATTCTTGGATGTAGTAATTGATTCCACGTTGATGTTAATCGGTCCTTATATATCCCTGAACACTTCTGGTGTGTGCGTTATGACATGCCTGTCATGGCTGGGCCACTACAATACAAGAGGTCTAGCTTACTCTATAAGAATCTCCAAAAGGAGATTTTTGCAGCATCCTCTAAATATGGTTCTGTGTGACACAACACTTATAGTCAAGTACACTTTCTTAAATGTCACTTTATTTTACTTTACTTTCTTTTCAATAAAAGCTGAGGAAACTGAAAGAAAAAGAAAACAAACTCCCTATCTTGACACTCACAGATGCATTTTGTGCTTTGAAAAAGTCGTGCTTTTAACATTAAACACTCTGTGATTCCTCCAGTCATTCGGTGTGGGCAGCTTGTATTTATTTATTTATTTATTTATTTATTTATTTATTTATTTATTTATTTATTTACTTACTTACTTACTTACTTATTTATTCAGTGCTGCAGTTGGAATCCAGGGTTCTGTGCATGCAATGCAAGCACTCTACCTTTGAGGAACATCCCTGGCTCTGGGTTCTGTCTTTCCAACTCTCCTCTTACAAAGTCTCTCTATTCACTTACCTTCTGGGAATTGAAATGAGGCATATTTTTAAAATACTTTTATTAGTGCATTGCAACTATACATCATAATGAGGTTCAATGTAATACAAACACATCTGCACATAGCTCTTGTATATTTTCTTCCGTATCCCACCCTGCTTCACTTCCTCCTTTCCTGCACATGATAGCGAAATTGACATGAATACCTTTATATATTGCTATAGTATTACTTGAACTGTTCTTACTTTATCATTTCTGTGTTTTACGTAGATCCTATACTCTAACTAGCTATCTCTTTCGGAAACGTTTTTGTATTCTATTTTCCCAATCCAGTCTTAGATTAGCTATGGATTTGTCAACTCATCCAAAAAATCAAATCTGTTCAGTAGTTATTTAGGGAATATCATAAATGAACAACAAATGACTGCCCAGAGGTCATTAGAGTTTTCAAATTTATATCAGGAACATTTTTTATAATTAAGCATAACTTAGGCATTTATTAGGAGTGAAAATATTGAAGGGGGTTTTCATTAAATTTACCAAGTTTTCTGTTATTTTTATCTTGTTCATTGAAAAAGACTGCCTATAAATACCTATGCTCATTTCAATGCTCCAAAACAATTAAGTTATTTTCTTTAAATTATAAAATAGTTTCTTGTTGTGAATAGGATGAATACAAAGATCAAAAAAGACTCTATTGTTAAATAATCTAGTTCTATTCTGTCACTAAATATTAGCATCTCTGATTTCTAAAATCTCTTCAGTTTTTCACATTGCAGGTTTATTTCCATTCTTATCGTCTCTGGATTTATCTTTACTATGTCTGTCTCCTAGTTCTCCCCTTCGTCATATACCAACACATGAATACACACTTGCATGCATGCACATATATAAAACAACACTATTCTAGAGAGGAGGTATTGCAGTAATCTTCCATCTGCTTGACCAGAATGGTACTTGCGGTATCAAGCACATTACATTTTTTAATAAGGCTCATGTGAATCTTCGAACTAACTCCAACCCTATAATTACTAATAATTAAAAACTACAGGTAACAACCATATGCATACATTTACTGAGGTAGCTATAAAGGCAGCTTCTAGTTAAGAAAAGACAGCAATATCCCTCACTTTAGGATAAGTTCTAGCTCTGAGTTAACACACAGGATGCTTGCTCAATGCAAAGGGAAACATTACTCATGCAGGGAGAGCCATTTCAGTTATGAATCACTGCCATCTCATACTCCATTAATTTCACTGTTTAGGTTACAATTTGCAGCTAGTCATGGTCCTCTTAATATGTCCATTCCAGATTTATTTACAATAGTTAGTGGCATGAGAGAACAAAATCTCAGGAGTAATATTTTATATAATAATAAAAAATACCAGGAGAATTATGCAGATTCAATAACTCTGACCATCACAGCATTATCCTAAAGATTCAACTCAGAAAGCCCTGAGGAGGGTCTCATCCCCTCCCCCTGCCCCCAGTTCACCTGACTTGGCACTGCCTTAAGCATAGTGGCCAACCATCACAAGTTAACTCCCTGGACTTGGAAGCCATATTCTTTGGAGATTGCTTTTTTAAAAACAGGGATGAAAGTTCTTGTTTCTAAAGCTTTTACATCCACTGTGCTCACAGCAATAATCTACTTTATTTATATTAAAAAAAACATAGTTTTCTTTCTTTCATCATTCTCTGAAGACTAAAAGCTAACTCAAGCTCACTTATTTTAAAATAGCTTTCTCGAAAAGTTGGAAGCAAAATAAACAGCTAAAAGTGAGGGGGAAAGGCAGTAAAGTCAACTAATTAATGTGCATGGTTAGGATCTAAGTCTTTAAGAAGTGCTTAATGGATAGTCAAAATACACTAAGTAAGCACCATTTCCATTTAAAATAATAAAAGAAAATTAGTTATTAGCATTTTAAGATACAATTAAGAAAAGTATATTTGTGCATAAAATTCCATTCCTTACATATACATAAAATTTTAGTGCTGGAAAAAAGACATTGGTCCTTATTCAGACCAATTCATTTTTTCACTAGCAAATAAACTGAGGCCCCTAATAGGAAAAAAAAATACCTCAATACTACAAGCTAGTGGGCAGTAGAGCTGATACTGGGTGTCATTAACATGAATAAGTCTTATTAATATTATGTTACTATTTAAATGTTTTATTAGCATTATGTCTTCTTAATGATCCATGTGTTTTTATTGAATATTTATTATGTTTAGGGTAACAGCAGAGTCGAATGCTCACAACAAATCAAGACCAATGACTCCTCTTCCCCCATCAAAAGACAGCCTGCCCTAAATACTGAAACAAAATTTGGTTCAATCTTCATTTTCTATTTTACAAAATCTGTCATATTTCTAAAGATGAAACTGCTTTGTTATTGCATTTCCCCATTAATATTTTATACTTTACCCCCCAAAGAAACTAATACATAGACATAGATTAATATAATAGTAGCATAGTAAAATTTGCCTTGTAAAAGACAGAAATTTTCTAAAATATGTTTTCTGCAAAAATAATTTATTTAGGTACATTATGCTTTATTATTTTTGTGACACAAATTTTGGTATGAATGTTCAACTAATAATTTTCATAATTTTAATGACAAGTATACAAGGGGTATATCAAATTGAATTATAACTCATTTAAACCTCTTATTATAAATCTACATCACTTTATATTTTTTCAAATTTACAGAAAGACCATTTTATTACTTTTTGTAAATTTGATATTAAATATTCAATGAAGATTTTTTGTTTATTTAAAATTGCTAAGAGACTAAGATAAAGTCACATTAATGTAATATTTTTCAATAAATCTATATATTTCCAATAAGACAAATTGACATTGTGAAAATTTGATCTCCAAAGGATCAAAAAAAGAACAGGTTATCACTAAACCATCCATCTACGAGATAAAATCTCGAAGCACTTCCCTGTGGCATTAGTCTTCTCTGGTTAATTTAGTTGGCTTGTAGTAAACGACTTGAAGCCTGACCTAATCTCTAAATATTGCTCTGTGAAATGCTCTGTATTTTGTGTGTTCTATTTACTTTACTTTTGTGGAATCGATATTTTTCTATTCAACTGCAAACCTACTTTCCTATTCCCTTGTTACTTTTTTGAGCAGAGCAAACACTGCATTATTATTTTTTTTAACAGTAATAGTTGACTGGTGCCCTGAAGCCCCTAACCACTCCAATTCCCCCTTGGCTTTCAAAAGAAAAGATTGGAAATGCAACTTTCACAAATTCATTGAACCCCAAAAGCTAAGGAAATTTTATTAAATGTTGGAGCAGCACACAGAAAAAAAAAAAATCTACAGCAGTTCAGGAATATAGCACAAAATTAATGATCTCACTTCATAAAGAAATCAAAGGAGAAGGAAGAAATAGTACCCAACTATAAACAGAATGGAAAGAAGACAATAAATGCATTTTATATTTCTTGATTAAATGTAGTTCTTTCTAGTTTTAAAATATCTAAATAGACATATAAATATATGTATAAATGAGAATGCATAGGTTTGGTTTTAAGTGATTTTTATGTACAAAGACTGTCAGAATAGGTTCTAATTTTCCATAATCTTTATTGTCATGAATTTTAGAAATGATAAATTTTTCTCAAATAATTTGTTTCTTTATTACACTTTTTAAACATTCCTTGATTTCAGAAACCCAAGAATGAAAAAGGATGACATTTACTATTTTTCTAGAAAATATTTCAAACTCAGAAAACTAGAAAAGGAGGCATGAGGTGAATCGTGAATAAAGCACAAACAAACAATAGAAATTGATTGCAGACCAAAAAAAAACCACCTAGAACTCCCATTTCAATATATTCAACATGTATTATTACATGTTCCAGATTTTATCTTATATATTATTGCTTTGTGCCTTGACTCTTACATCTAACCTCACAGAATACAAGATATATGATTGGTTTCTCCTTCTGTGTTCTGTGACATTCAGCAGAGTGCTTTTTAAAGTATTACTATAGCGAAAAATCTAGGGAAGAATGGAAGACAGGGAATAAAGGAAAAAATAAAATCTTTTTTTATAACATATAAAGTATTGTGAAGACAGTTCCTGCACAATTTGCTGAAAGGATCATCATTTCTAGATTAAATTATCTTTGCTTCTTCATCAAAACCCATTGACTATATTTTCACAAGTCCATTTGTTGGGGGCCATCCATAGGTATGGATTGAGAAGAGGTCGGAAGAATACGCGCACACCGCCTGCAGTGTAGAAGCGCATCTGTTTATTCAAAATAGTAGCCGTTTCTTATACTATCTTTTACAATGAGGCATATAGAACAGGAATTTTACAGACTTGTTTTTCCTAAAAGTTGAGTATTGATGGAATTAAGAAAACAGCAAGGTTACAGAATACAATACATATATAAAATTCTTTTTGTACAAAAGCAGTGTTAAAGTTTAACGATGAAGAAGAGTGTCTGTTCATTAGTTTAAATCTTCACTATTTATTTTAGCTCCTGTAAGCAGTGTTATTATCTTATTCTCAGGCAGCTAGAATTAGTTAATATGTGGTAGAGTCAAGGGGGAGGTTCCAGAGAGAGAAAGAAACTATCTATCTGTCTTAAAGCTTTCTTTACTCATAGATAAAGTAGTAGACCTAAGTTTCTTTGGTTTAGTATCTAAGCTTGCAAAGTCCATTTCCTGATGTTTGTAAAAAGGTTAATGAATATCTCTGAGGCAAGCTGAGGCATTGTCTTTTTTAGCTAACATTGAGGAATCGCAATCCGTCCAGCCATCTTGTGTTTCTAAGAAATTTTCCTTTATAATTAATGTGAAAGCAAAACCCAATGCACCCCAAATTACCAGAATAACATAATGCAAAGTGGGATATGCTACACATTCCTTCTTTTGGAATCATCTGCCTTGCAGGGGTCCAGCCTGACCGAGCCTTGCTCAAGATCCAGCTATTAAGGTGATGTTGCATCATTTTTTGAGTCCTTTACTCTGCTCACTCATCTATTTATCTGTTATTTCATCAACATCATATGATTTTCAATGCTGAAGTTTCACAGTAAATGTTGATGTTGGGTATCTTGAAATGATTTAATCAATAAAAAAATTTAAAATATGAGCAGTTATGTACTTTATGTAGTATAAAAATATATACAAGTGAAAGCCTATCTCTTGGGCTTTAGGATACATATTAGTTAAATTTAGTGGCTAAGTCAATTATTGTTCCTTGGTGATCTGTGAGCTTTTTTCCTTCAGGAAATTTGCTTACCTATGAATTCTTCTATAAACTTTGTCCTCTGATTTTTTTCAGTAGATTTTATTTTAACTTATTTTTAATATCTTATTCATATAGCTTTTATGAGAAGGAAAACAATGTGTAGATAGAGAAAAACTATCTGTTAAATATGTATAAATACTTATAAATTATATATATATTTATATACCTATAAATTATATAATATACTACACATTAATTTGTAACATAATTATATATATTTATATACCTATAAATTATATAATATACTACATATTAATTAGTAATATTAATTAGTAATAATTATAATAGTAATTTTACATATTTTATATTTTTCCAAGAAATAAAATATGTATATGCCCAAAGAATCACTTGCCATGAAAAAAACATTATATTTGCTTTGTGATACATTTACTCTTAAGAAAAACTAAGTCTCTGAGTAAGTGTGTGTGGAGCAATGTGCAAATTACACATATACATACATATTTTGACAGATTAAACAAAGTAGGGATAGGAAAGAGGACAAACTTAAGGGATGAGAGGAATCAGCTGCCAGTGTTCCATGGTAACCTCAACAACTCAATGGAAACATAATGAACAAAAACTTTTCTTCACTAGTGAGCCATCTTTTAGGACAAATGATAGACTACATAGTGAGAAAGGCTTTAATGAATCATGTTGTGGCCTGTAATTATGGTGACTGTGCTCTGAGGGGAGGGGTGCTTTGTAGTAGAGGATTTAGAATAAAAAGAGGCAATTAAGAAGAATATAAATCTACAAAACTAAACAGACAAATCAGCCCTCCAAGGACTTATTATCAAAGGTGGAAAGTCAGAGTGAAAAGCTTTGACCTAATGGCTATATCACTAATCAGACTCTCCCTCCTGACTCAATCTCACACAAATAAATAAAAACTGCCCAAAATGCTCACAGGACATTTGTTGGCTAATTACTAGTATAATAAGACCAACAAATATTGTCCTAATTATTTTATGATAAATGACATAATTTTCACATTACAATATATAATAATAATGTATAAAATTATAAAATATTGATTTAAAAGTAGTTTGTTGAAAACACATGACCAATTTTTCTCTGGTAATACTCTGTTAATGTCAGTTCACATATAAGACTTATATTTGCTTTTTATTCAGGCCTTTTTATTGTCTACAACTTACCTGTCAAATGTTCCCTTATTTTGAAAAGTACTTGAAAAAATTTTACTGAAAGTAATCTCAGCACTCCTCAGCTCATTTTCCTTATTGCTATTCTCATATGACCTATCATCAAGAAAAACTATACAATAATTTTACATATCTTATATTTTTCCAAGAAATAAAATATGTATATGCACAAAGAATCACTTGCTATGAAAAAAACATTATATTTGCTTCGTGATGAAAGTTTCTGGATCATGTTTAAATACTTTATGCATGAAATGAAATATGAAGCTTTATAAATAAACTAGGTAAGCCTAACTTATCCATTGTTATATTTAGATATAAAATGTCCCCTAAAGAGCTAATTTATTAATATTCAGGGTTAATATAGTTGAGTCATGAAAGTTGTAATCCCAGTAGTGGATAAATCCATTCCAAAGGATTTATCTGGATGTGGCTGGAGGGAGTGGATTCATAGGGTTACTGACATGGGGATGATATATGGATCCTATGGATCCTCCTCCTCTCATCTCTATTGCTTCCAGCCTCCATGATGCTAGGAGCACAGCCCGTGTGTTCCCCCTATCTGCCTTTGCCTCCCACAACCATGCCCTGAGACATCTGGTCCCAGCACCCTCATATGGACTGATCCTGAAATCATAAAATAAATCTTCCTCTGAGTTACATCATTAAGTCTTTAGATTATGGTTGTAAGAATTCTTTTTTTTTTTTTCAGTATTGGGGATTGAATCCATGGACATTCTACCTCCAAGCTACACCCTCAGCCTGAATATAATATAGCTGGATCATATGATGGTTCTATTCCTAGTTTTTTGAAGAAACTCCTAGCTGATTTCCATAACGGTTGAACTAATTTACAGTGCCACCAACAGTGTTTCCCCACATCCTCATCAATATTGTTTATGCATATTAATATATATATATATATATATATATATATATATATATATATTGCCATACTGGCAATTGAACCCAGAGGTATTCTACCTTTGAGCTACACCCCTAGCCATACTTTTTATTCTATTTTGAAATAGGGTCTCACTAAGTTGTGGAGGATCTCACCAAGTAGCAGAGCTGGCTGCGAAGCCGCGATCCTCCTGTCTCAGCCTCCCAAGTACAGGGATTACAAGTGTGCACCACCACACCTGGCTAATATTGTTCATATTTTTGATAATTGTTATTCTAATTGAAATTAGGTGGAACCTCAGTGTACTTTTGATTTGTATTTCCCTGATTGCTAGTGATGTTGAACATTTTTAATATATTTATTGTCCAATAATATTTATTCCTTTTAGAAGTGTCTATTCCGTTCTGTTGCCCATTTTTACTGACTGATTTGCTTTCTTAGTGCTAAGTTTTTTAACTCTAGCTTTTTTGTGACTAGCTATATTATTTCATTTCTGTGGAAAAAGAATTGAATGAACTCAATAACAGAAGTACCTGTCTGTGATATGAACACAAAGTGAAAACAGGGTCATTAACTTTCATAATTTCTTCATCATGTGACAAGGTAATAATAAGAATAAAAGGCACACGTTATATTGAGTCCAGGAATATAATGTATGATGATACAATATTGAGTTAGGAGAACTGTATTCATCTACTGACTCTTTTGTAGTATTATGTGACCTTGGGCAAGTCATTTAACTCTCTGATCCTCTATATCTTTCTCTCTTAGAAGAAGTGGAAAAATTAGGGAAGTTTTATACACTGTTGATGGGATTGTAAATACAATCACTCTGAAGATCACTAAGGAAGTTCCTCAAAATACTAAAGGTAGAACCATCATATGATCTAGCTGTACCACTCTTCCAAAAGAAAATCTGAGTACTACAGTGATACATGCATATCCATGTTTATAGCAGTACAATTCACAGTAGCCAAATTATGGAACTAATTGGTGTCCGTCAACAGATGGATGGATAGCAAAAATGCAGTATATACACAAAATGGCATTTTACTCAGTCATCTGAAACAAAGTTATGCCATTTGCAGGAAAATGGATGGAACTAGAGAATATTATTCTAAGTGAGACCAGTCAGTCTAGGAAGGCCAAGGGTACCATATTTTCTCTCATATGTGAAAGCTAGAGAAAAAGTAAGAAGCAAAAAGGAATTTAAGCAAATGAGAAAAGAGACCAGCAGAATGGCAGAAGGGGACTGGGGGAGGGAGCTGGGAGGGAGAAAATGAGTCTTGAGGAAGGTAACAGTAAAAAATGCTATATCCAAGCTGGGCGTGGTGGCACACACTGTAATCCCAGCATTTGGGAGGCTGAGACCGGAGGATCTGGGTTCTCGAACAGCCTCAGCTACCCAGTGAGGCACTCTGCAACTTAGTGAGACCCGGTTTCAAAATAAAGAATAAAAAATAGAGCTGGGGCGGTAGCTCGGCGGTAGTAGAATGCCCCTGGGTTCAATCCCCAGTACCGCAAAAAAAAAAAAAAAAAAAAAATGCTATATCCATATATGAAGGTATCACTCAATCTCACTAACATGTGCAGGGAGGGAGGAGGTAAAGCAGAGCAGAGTAGGATTCGAGGAAAATGAAACACCTGATGTGTGCATGCATGAGTGTATCACTTTAAAACTCCCTGTGATGATAAATACAATGCACCAACCAGAGTTTTTAAAACATAGATTATTTTAAATTCTATTAGAATCTTAGAAACCTGCCCATCATCAAAAGTTCAAACTTACGGCAGGAGTATGTATTTATGTATTTGTTTCATTCTGAAAGAAATAAACTAGGATTTAAAAGACTGTCTCTTTTCTAGGGAACATATTGTGGAGCAATCATGTCATAGGTGAAATCAGTTAATATGCATGCCTCTTACTGAATGGTGACCTCTAATGCCCTGCATTAGTAACAGTAGAGATATTCTTGGCATCTTTTCTGAGCAGTGACTTTTACTGAGAGTAACAACAGGACAATTAACATAAAGTTATGAACAAATGCAATTTTCCCCTTTGACTTCATTGTATTTTGTGGAACTTTATTTCACAAAAGATAATCAAACCCCCAGTGGATTAAAAACCTTCACTTAGCTATTTATCTTCCTAATATCTTCGTGCTTTAGTGATTTTTATTTTTCTCATTTTTAGTTGTCTTATTTGTATAGCTTTATTTTATGAGTAGAAAAAACAATGGCCAGATTTAACCATCTGTAATTAGTTTGTTCTGTGACAGTGAAAATCTACTAAATTATCAGAGAGAATGCAATTCCTATTATGAATTAATCTACCATGAACCTCACAAAGTCAGAATATACATTATTTTTCTTCTCTGATTTTTAAAATTAGTTTTTAAAGATTTTTAAGAATATGACAAAGCAAGTACAGTGGTATACACCTGTATTCTCAGCAACTCAAGAGGCTGAAACTGGAGGATCTCAAGTCCAAGACAAGCCTGGGTAAGTTAGTGATTCCCTGTCTCAAAATAAATATTTAAAAAGGGCTGGAGATGGATCTGTGTGGTTTTTTGTTGTTGTTGTTTTGTTTTGTTTTTTGTTTTTTGTTTGTGTGTGTGTGTATGTGTGTGTGTGTGCTATAATGTTAATTTTTTATTATTTTTTATATAATAATTGGTGCATTGTAGACATACATCTTTGTTAGGTACAAGCTGATAAAGGTATATATGGATACATTTCTCATTTAACCCCTTCCCCAATTCCTACCCCACTCCCTCGCCCTCCCTTCTTCTCAAGTTCAGTTTAGTGATTGACCTTGATATATTTGTGAAAGTACATTGTGTGAATTAGGGAGTTCCCCCCACCCCCATCCATCCCCTTCGGTTAAGTCAGCTTCTTTGCTTATTGAGGGTTTCTCCTTTTTCATCTGGAAACCTTCTTATGCCCCATCTTCTCCCTAGCATCTGCATATTAGGGAGAACATATGCTTTTTTTTTTTTTCTCTTTGTGACTGGCTAATCTCACTTAACATAATGTTTTCCAGTTGCATCCATTTCCCTGAAAATAACATGATTTTGTTCTTCTTTATGGCTGAGTAAAATTTCATTGTGTACATATCCCATGGTTCTGTAATCCATTCATCTGTTGATGGATATCTTGGCTGTTTCCATAGTTTGGCAATTGTGAATTGTAGAGCTATAAACATAGATACACATGCGTTGGTCTGATAGTTTGGTTTCCATTCTTTTAAGGACTGATTTTTCTGTGCCTGTGAGGATGACCTTGATAATTTCATGGGTATTACATTGAATCTGTAGATTACTTTGGGGAGGATGGCCATTTTGATGATATTTATTATGCCTATCCAAGAGCATGGAAGATCTTTCCATCTTCTAAGGTCTTCATCGATTTCTTTCTTTTTTTTAACTTTTTATAGTTTTCCTTATAGAGGTCTTTTACCTCCTTAGTTAGGTTTATCCCTAAGTATTTTATTTTTCAGGGTGCTATTGTGAGTGGAATTGTTTTCTGGATTTCTTTTTCAGTGGATTTATGGTTGGCATACTGAAAAGCTTCTGATTTTTTAAGATTGATTTTGTATCCAGACACTTTGCTGAACTTGTTGATCAGTTCTATAAGTTTTTTGGTTGACTTTGTTGGGTCTTGTAAGTATAGTATCATGTCATCTGCAAAAAGGGATAGTTTTAGTTCTTCTTTCCCTATTTTTACCCCTTTGATTTCCTTCTCTTGCCTTATTGCTCTGGCTAGAATCTCAAGTACTATATTAAACAGAAGAGGATCTCTGCATTTGAGTGCCCCTAAGTTCAGTCCCCAAGTGAAAAAAAAGTTATAATACAATTTCTTGTATTTGGGCTCATCTTGTTCTTGGTACAGAAAATAGGTAAGTAATGATTAAATTGTTAGGTAGATTACATTAAATAAAGTAACTCTCAAAATTAAAATTATTGTATATCATTATATTCTAGTAAGATTTTTCAATCTGTTACTCAGTTTAAATCGAAACACTTTCATGCGTGCCTACCAAAAATCCATAAGATTTTATTGGAAATGAATTTGTGTAATACGTATGTCTGTGTTCTCTATTTAAATATATAATAGTGTAATTTTTAGGGTAGACTAGAAATAAAAGATCAAGTGATATGTATTGACAAACAGAAATGAAAGAATTTTTAGTTCTTGCTGCATGTTTGGAAGCACTTTACATATTTTTCATGTAGAATTTTGGATAATATATGAGTTTCGGAATCTTTATACTTATATGTCTCCCTAAAGCATTCTTCATCCTCATATCTGAGGGAATATCTATCCCTAACTTCACTAAGCCTCTGGTGAAATGACAGAAGACACATTTCTTGACATTATGTTTAAAACAATATTTTCCCATTATATTACAATTTATTTCCCCCTGATTATATTTTTCGGTACTGGGGATGGAACCCAGTGGTGTTCTATATCTGAGCTACACCCCCAGATCTATTTTTTATTCTTTATTTTGAAACAGGGTCTCACTAAATTGTGGAGGGCCTCACTAAGTAGATGAGGCTGGTCATGAACCTGCAATCCTCCTGTCTCAGCCTCCCAAGTACTGGGATTACAAGAATGCACCATCATGCCTGGTTTCCCCCTGATTAATATTTTTAAATAAACTTTCTCTTTTTAATTAATTATAGAAAAGTTGTAATAGTAGCACATATTTCTCACCACGCAGATTTAGTTTTCCCTGATGTCCTTACCTTGTATGACAGTGAAAAGTTTATCAAAACTAAAAAATTAATACTTTTTCACAACACTACTCAAATTTTACCTATTTTTTCCCATGAATGCCATTTATGTGTTCCAATTCTCTGTCAACAGTATTGCTTTACAATTAATTGTCATGTCTCATTGGTATAATTCTTCCCTGAGGAAATATTTCAGTCACTTGATTATCTGGCTAAGATTGTGTTTCTCAGGTTTTTCTACTGTAAAGTTACTGTTCTCTCCCCCATATACAATTATTTGGAATCAAGTTACTATGTTTAGTCTACACACATGGAGATATTGAGAGATAAACTCCACCACCTGATGATAAGAATATCTACACAGATTATCTGGACTTATTCTCTAACAGAGATTTATCGCTTCTCCATTTATTTAAGAAGTCATTGATTTATATCAGTATAGATTTTCACATACTTTTTAAAGTTCAAATTAAAATATAATATGATGCACTATTGATTTTATAAAAAATACAGTGTTGAAGTGGGTGAATATTAAAATAGACAGTGAAGAACCTATAAGATTTTTTTTTTTTTTTTTGGAGGTTAATGGAATGAATTGAGGGATGGATACAGAGAAATTCATGATGAATTCTAGGCAAAAGGAGGGGCATTTTCAGTTGCTATTTTTTTTTTCCAGTACTGGGGATTGAACCCAGGGGCATTCTACATTCGAACCAATCCCCCAGTCCTATTTTATATTCTTTATTTTGAAACAGAGTCTCATTAAGTTCTGGAGAGCCTCACTAAGTAGCTGAGGCTGTCTGCAAACTCAGATCCTCTGGTCTCAGTCTCCCAAGTACTGGAATTACAAGTGTGCACCACCACACCCAGCTATTCAGTTGCTCTTAAATGGAGAAACGTGCTTTGTTTGCTTCCTTGCAGGCCATCACAGAGGACAGTGCAGCTGGACCAGATTGAGTGGTCAGTGTTGGGATCACAGAGTCAACTCAAATGCAAATGATGCAAGGACTTATAGGCTTTTTTAATGGATTTTTATTGTGAGATGAGATGGTCTTAGAAGTCATAAAGCTATAATTTGGATTATATTTTTAAAAAGCCACTATAAATACAACTTGGAATACAGAATTGAGTAGGTAACCAACAAGGGAAAAATGAGAAAAGGAAGCTAGGGAAGTATTACAATAATCCACTTAGGAGATAGCCATGGATTGTACAAGTGATTTAGTGTTAGAAATGATGAGAAGAGTTCAGATTCTGAATAACTACTATAATTTGGATCTGGGATGTCTCCTAAAGGGTCATTCATTGGAGGCTTTTTCCTTAGTTGGTGGTACCATTGGGAGGTGGTAGAATCATTACAAGTGGGCCTAGTGGAAGCAAGTGGGTCACTTGAAGGAGATATCTTGTCATTTGCCTCTCTCTCTCTCTCTCTCTCTCAGCTCTGATCTCTCTCTCTCTCTTTCCTTCCAACCACCATGATGGGCTGAGCAGCTCTATCCTGCCATATTCTCTCTACCTTGATGTCCTGCCTGGCCACAGGCCTATAGTGTTAGAGTCAAGTGACCATGGTCTAAAACTATGAGCCAAAATAAGTATTTTCTCCTTTCAGTTGATTTTATCAGGTAACAGGAATCATGAAGTTAGATCCAAGCAAATATACTGATGAAAGGATGATAAAGAGAAAGCCAAACTGTTCCCAAAGATTTAAGTGTGAACACATTTACCTTATCATTTATTGAAAAACAAAAAAAACAGATTTCCAGTGAGAGAAAGAGAAAATCTTCAGAAGAATGAAGATACACTTCATCAGTAAGAGGGAAACCTGGTAAACACAGCCTTAGCCAGGTGAGAAAAGTCAATATAATCAAGGATTTAATGTGGATAATATGATTATGTGTGATGGGAAGGGTTTTTAGTTAGAGCATTTTTACATTATGATATTTAATTAACATCAACTGAGTCGTTTATGTAGTTGGTTATGAATTGAAACTTACCCAAGTGCTTCTTTTCAGAGATACAAAGTGCA
>PVLC010018705.1:8287-31756 GCA_004027655.1 Graphiurus murinus
CCCAGCATTCGGGAGGCTGAGACCGGAGGATCCGGGTTCGAGGCCAGCCTCAGCTACCTAGTGAGGCACTCCGCAACTTAGTGAGACTCGGTTTCAAAATAAAGAATAAAAAAAAATAGGGCTGGGGGTATAGCTCGGAGGTAGAATGCCCCTGAGTTCAATCCCCAGTACCGCAAAAAAAAAAAAAAAAAAAAAAATACAAAAGGCTAGAGATGTAGCTCAGTGGGGGAGCCCCCTTGGGTTCAACCACCAGTACTGCTTGTGAAGCAAAAGCATCTGTAGATGCTTCTTAGAAATATTTTATTGTATTAACTGTTTTTAAACAACTTGTATGCTAACAAATTGTCTTTTCCATTTCCTCAGAAAAGATACATTAAAATACGCCATTGCGTTTGTGGATATTCAGACTGATGTTGTAATTTTGTCAAGTTAATCAGTACATTCTGGCCCATGTACTCAGGAAGCTGAGACAGGAGGATCACGGGGTTCACAGCCAGCCTTAGCTGGCTCACTAAGTTAGTGAGGCCCTCCACAACTTAGTGGGACTCTACTTCAAAATAAAGAATAAGCTGGGCATGATGGCACACACTTGTAATCCCAGTACTTGGGAGGCTGAGACAGGAGCATCACAGGTTCGAGGACAGCTTCAACAAGTAGTGAGACTCTTATCAACCTAGTGAGACCCTGTTTCCAAATAAGAAATAAAATCGGAGCCGGGCGTGGTGGCGCACGCTTGTAATCCCAGCATTCGGGAGGCTGAGACTGGAGGATCCGGGTTCGCGGCCAGCCTCAGCTATCTAGTGAGGCACTCCACAACTTAGTGAGACTCGGTTTCAAAATAAAGAATAAAAAATAGGGCCGGGGGTATAGCTCGGAGGTAGAATGCCCCTGAGTTCAATCCCCAGTCCCGCAAAAATAAAATAAGAAATAAAATCGGGCTGGGAGTGTAGCTCGAAGGTAGAATGCCTCTGGGTTCAATCCCCAGTACCACAAAAAAAGAAAAAAGAATTAAAAAATAGGGCTGGGGGTGTAGCTCAGAGGTAGAATGCCCCCTGAGTTTAAACCCCGGTTCCCCCCTCCCCCAAAAAAAAAGATCTCACCAAGTTGCTGACAGCCTCACTAAATTGCTGAGATTGGCCTCAAACCTGTGATCCTCCTGTCTCAGCATCCCAAGTACTGGAATTACAGATGTACACCATCACACAGAGCTATGAAACCTTTTTTTTTTTCATTCCTGATACCAAAAACATAAGCCATGGTTTTGTCAGTGCCCTGTTGCCTAAGATCACAGAGGTCAAACCAGCTGTCAAAGAGAAGGGCATAATGAATTGTAGTAGTAATGAACACAAAGCATTAATGACTGGGATTATCAGTTAAAAGATTATCGTGATGGACAGCAACGCTTGACTGTAATCCTAGCAACTCTGGAGCCTGAGACAGAAGGATGGCAAGTTCGAGGCCAACTTACCAAGACCCAGTTTCAAAATTTAAAAAAAGGTTGAGGATAGCTCAGTGGTAAAACACCCCTGGGTTTGAATCCCCAGTTCCAAGAAGTAAAATAAAATAAATTTACTGTAATCCCAGTATTTGGGAAGCTTGGACAGGAGGGTTACAAGTATGAGGCCAGGCCGGGCGTGGTGGCGCACGCTTGTAATCCCAGCATTTGGGAGGCTGAGACCAGAAGATCTGGGTTCGAGGCTAGTGAGGCCCTCCGCAACTCAGTGAGACCTGGTTTCAAAATAAAGAATAAAAAAATAGGGCTGGGGGTATAGAATGCCCCTGAGTTCAATCCCCAGTACCGCAAAAAAAAAAAAAAGTATGAGGCCAGCACACAATAATTTAGCAAGACCCTGTTTCCAAATAAAATAAGCCAGGTGCCAGGTGTGGTGGCACATGCTTGTAACCCCAGTGCTTGGGAGGCTGAGCGAGGAGGATCACAGGTTTGAGAATAGCCTCAGCAATTTAGCAGGAGTCTCAGCAACCTAGTGAGACCCTGTTTGGAAACAAAAAACCAGCTAGGAATATAGCTCAGAGGTAGAACACCCCAGGGTTCAATCCCAAGTACCAAAAATAAATAAAAAATAAAAAAAACTTTTGCACAGACGAGAGAGAGAGAGTGGGGGGGCAGTGCAGGTGAAGCTCAGAGGTACAGCACCCCTGAGTACAATTCCCAGTACCACAATAAATGAGTAAATAAATAAAGCTTTCTGTAAAGCAGTTACATGGGCAGTCCCTTCATACCTCTCCTGTTTATCTGCTGCTTATCATGCACAAGGCCTTGGGTTCCACCTCCAGCAACGCAAAAATAAAAACTCCCTGATGAGTGATTGGCCTATACCATCTACATCTGTGTAAGTATTCACTGATGTTCACACAATGATGAAATCAACTAATATTTCTGAGAACATGTTCTGTTCTGGTCATTAAGTTATCCATGACTGAGTTAAGATGAAGTCATAAACTGGGCAGCGGAGCTGGGCATGGTGGCACACGTTTGTAATCTCAGTACTTCGGAGGTTGAAACAGAAGGACCACAGGTTTGTGGCCAACCTCAGTTACTTGGTGAGGCCCTCCACAACTTGGACCCTGTTTCAAAGTAAAGAATAAAAAATAGGGCTATGGATGTAGCTTACAGGTAGAATGCCCCTGGGTTCAATCACCAGTACCACAAAAAAATAAATAAACCAGGTGTGGTGGTGCATGCCTGTAATCTCAGTACTTGGGAGACAGACAGGAGGATCACAGGTTCGTGATGAGCCTCAGCAACTTAGTGAGACGGTTTTCAAATAAATAAATATAGGGCTGGAGGTATAGCTCAGAGGTAGAACATTCCTGAGTTCATCCCCCTGTAACATACACACACATACACAAGTGGGGTCAACAGGGTCAATCCTGATTATGACTGACAGCTTTGTAAAAAGGGAAAACTTGGCCAAGTGCACTGATGCACTTCTACAAATACAGCTACTTGAGGAGCTGAGGCAGGAGGATCACAAACTGGAGGCTAGCCTGTACAAAAGGCAGGGTGGGGTGGCACGTGTTTGTAATCACAGTACTTGAGATGATGAGACAAGAGGATCGCAGGTTGAAGACGAGCCTCAGCGACTTAGTGAGACCCTGTTTCAAAATAAAAAGGACTGGAGTATATCTTGGAGAGAGAATGCCCTTGATTTCAATCCTCAGTACTGAAAAATAAAATATAAGAGCCAGGCATGGAGGTGCATACTTGTGATCCCAGTAGTTGGGAAGCTGAGACAAGAGGATCACAGGTTTGAGGATAGCCTCAGCAAGTATTAAGACTCATCAATCTAGTGACACCCTGTTTAAAAACAAACAAACAAACAAAAAAATAGGGCTGGGAGTATAGCTCAGAGGTAGAATGCTCCTGGGTTCAATCCCCAATACCACAAAAATAAAGATAGAATATAAGGAGTTGAGTGCAATGATGCAGGCCTGTAATCCCAGTATTTGAGAGGCTGAAATAGAAAGATCACAGATTTGAAGCCAGCCTCAGCAACGTAGCAAGACTCCCAGCAACTTAGAGAGATCCTGCTTCAAAATTTAAAAAGGAGCCAGGCATGGTGGCACACACTTGTAATCCCAGTACTTGGGGAGGCTGAGACAGAAGGATCACAGGTTGCAGGCATCCTCATCAAGTAGTGAGACTCTCAACAACCTATTGAGACCCTGTTTCAAAGGGGGGGGGGCGGTGCTGGGAGTGTAAGTCAGAGGTAGAATACCCCTGAGTTCAATATAAACCTTGTTTCAAAATAAAGAATAAAAAATAAAGGGCTGGGGATGTAGCTCTGAGGTAGAGCACTTGCCTAGCATGTGTGAGGCCCTGGGTTCTATCTACACCACAGAAGAAAAAAAAATCCTCTCCTGTCTGCTAAAGATGACCCCTCAAGCCACATAGCATACTGTTTTTGCAGGTTTTTTAGAGGAAGAGGGACTGGGGATTGAATTCAGAGGCATTCTACCTCTGAGTTACACCCCCAGCTCTATTTCATTTTTTATTTTGAAATAGGGTCTCAACAAGTTGTGGAGGGCCTCACTAAGTTGCTGAGGCTGGCCAAGAACCTGTGATCTTCCGTCTCAGCTTCTCAAGTACTGGGATTACAGGCATAAGCCAACACTGCACCCCTTTTTTCTTTTCTTTTTTTTTTTTTTTTTTTTTTTTTTGCAGTACTGGGGATTGAACACAGAGGCATTCTACCTCTGAGCTACACCTCTAGCTCTAGTTTTTATTCTTTATTTTGAAACAGAGTCTCACTAAATTACGGAGGGCCTCCCTAAGTAGGAGAGACTGGCCATGAACCCAGATCCTCCAGTCTCTGCCTCCCAAGTACTGAGATTACAAGCATGCACCACCACACCCAGCTTTATTCTTTATTTTGAAACAGGGTCTCACTAAGTTGCAGAGGACCTCACTAAGGAGCTGAGGCTGGCCATGAACCTGCAATCCTCCTGTCTCCGCTTCCCAAATACTGGGATTATAAGTGTGCGCCACCATGCCTGGCTTTACTTTTTATTTTGAAACAGAGTCTTGCTAGGTCTCTGGGGGTCTCACTAAATTGCTAAGGCTGCCCTCCAACCTGCGATCTTCCTGTCATAGCCTCCAGAGTACTGGGATTACATGCATGCACCACCACACCTGGCTCCAGCCCTTTTTATTTTTTATTTGGAGACATGGTTTCACTAAATTGCCTGCGCTAGAGTCCAACTTGTGATCCTCCTGCCTCAGCCTCCAGAGTGGCTGCAATTACAGGTGTGCACCGCCAGACCTTGCTCGAAGGTTTGATTTAATGGGAAATGTTCCTACAACTAACCCCCATGGAGGGACAGGGGCCCCTCTCTAGAGGAAGACTTAGTACAATTCTCAGGAGGCGCCCTCAACCTGCACCGCATATGGATGTGGCCCAGCTCAGGGCCTCCTAGGCCAGTCCTGACTGGAGGAACTTGAGACAGCGCAAGTGTGCTAGTCTGGGACTAGCTGGGGCTTCAGCCTTGGACAAGGCCGCCCAGCTCGGGAGGCCATACAAAAAGCCGTCACCAGGTGGCAGGCGACTCGAAGGGACCTGGACCCGGAGATGCCGGGTCCAGGTGTATCTCCACCCACTGACTTGTGGGCCCAGGGCATCTCCTACAGAACTGTCTGTGGCGCCTGGGCTGAACTCAGCCTACAAGAGGGACTTGGAAAAACTTACGAGACACCTCCCCAGGGATCAGCCTCAGTGTGTCCCAGCTGGGGACGCCCTCCAAAGGCCCCCCGGTCATCCGTGCTCAATCTCATCCTTGAAGGACTTAAAAATAGTTACCACTTCTTGGCCTTTTGGCTAAGATCAAGTGTAGTATCAGTTCTTAGCAGTGTGATATCTGATGCATCCTCTATCCAAGGACAATAGATTAAATGGATTTTGGGAAGTGGGAAGTGGGAATAGGAGCTTGCTCTCCTGGAATAGGAGCTTGCACATCCTGGAAGTGAGAAGTGGAATAGGAGCTTGCACTGTCCACTTCATGGATTGACCTGGTATTGCAGTTCCTCCAGGAACAGAGCACCAAAAAAAGTTTCATTATAGCCGGGCGTGGTGGCGCACGCTTGTAATCCCAGCATTCGGGAGGCTGAGACCGGAGGATCCAGGTTCACAGCCAGCCTCAGCTATCTAGTGAGGCACTCTGCAACTTAGTGAGACCTGGTTTCAAAATAAAGAATAAAAAATAGGGCTGGGGGTGTAGCTCGGAGGTAGAATGCCCCTGAGTTCAATCCCCAATACCACAAAAAAAAAAAAAAAAAAAAAAGTTTCATTATATATACATTAGTTTATATTATGTGTATTTTATTATATATTTTCATTTATATATACAATTTTTTGGTACCTGGGATTGAAACCAAGGGCATTCTATCTCTGAACTATACCCCCAGCCCCATTTTATTTTATTTTATATTTTATTTTATGGTACTGAGGATTGAACCCAGGGGAGTTCTACCTCTGAGCCACACCCCCAGTCCTATTCTTTGTTGTTGTTTTTTTTTTTTAAGCAGGGTCTCACTATGTTGCTGGGAGTCTCACTACACTGTCAAAGCTGTCCTCGAACCTGCAATCCTCCTGCTCATCTTTCCAAGTACTGGGATTACAAGCATGCACCACCACACTCGGCTCCCATTTTATTTTTTATCTTGAAACAGGGTCTCCCTAACTTGCTGAGGCTGGCATTGAACTGGCGATCCTCCTGGCTTGATCTCCCAAGTACTGGAAGTACAGGCATGCACCACCACATCCTGCTCCTCAGTGGCTTCATGTGTGTGCGCGCATGTGTGTGTTGCTGGAGATTGAACCCAAAGTATTCTACCTCTGAGCAACACCCCCAGCCATTTATTTATTTATTTTTGGTACTGGAGATTGCACCCAGAGGGATTCTATCTCCAAGCTACACCCCCAGCCCTTTTGTTTCGGTGTGTGTGTATGTGTGTGTGTTACCAGAGATTGAACCCAGAGGCATTCTACCTTCAAGCTACACTCCCAGCCCAACTTTTTTTTTTTTTTCTTTTTCTTTTTTTTTTTTTTTTTTTTTTTTTTTTTTTTTTTTTTTGCAGTACTAGGGATTGAACTCAGGGGCGTTCTACCTCCAAGCTACACCCCCAGCCCTATTTTTTATTCTTTATTTTGAAACCAGGTCTCACTAAGTTGTGGAGTGCTTCACTAGGTAGCTGAGGCTGGCCGCGAACCCAGATCCTCTGGTCTCAGCCTCCCAAATGCTGGGATTACAAGCGTGCGCCACCACGCCCTGCCCAGCCCAACTTTATTTCTTATTTAGAAACAGAGTCTCACTAGGTTCATGAGAGTCTCAATACTTGTGGCTATTCTCAAACCTGCAATCCTCCTGTCTCAGCCTCCCAAGTACAGGGATTATAGGCATCCACCACCACGCCTGGCTTGTTGTGTTTTATTGTTTTGTTTTGAAACAGTCTTGCTAGGTTGCTGAGAGTCTAAGTTGTCTCAGCCTCCCAATATTGGGATTACAGGTATGGGCTACCACACCCAGAATTATTTTTTATTTTGAAACAGGGTCTCACTAAGTTGTTGAGGCTGCTGTGCACGTGCAATCGTCCTGTCTCTGCCTCCCAAGTACTGGGATTACAGGCATGTGCCACCATCCCAGCTTTCAGTGGCTTCTTGAGACAGCTGTGCCAGGGCCTGCGTGGACAAAGGATCAAAGTTGCAGGTGGGGAAGGAGTGGTGGTGTGTAGGGGCTGATAACTGTGGGGTCTGGCGTGAAGATTCAGCCTCCAAGTGGCCTCCCCATAAGGCCTCAGGTCAGGACTGAACTAGGATTTGCAGACCTTCCCGGATCATGTGTTCTATGAGCCTCCCCAAAACCAAGCAGCACACGGTACTCCATGACCTGAATCTCAGTAGTGGCATTTTAATGGCTTTTATGAGTGGTGGCAGCAGCAACAGGCAGAGAAGGGGGAGAATGTGCTCCACCCCTGGAACACTGAAGGAGGCCTCCCCATGGGTCTAGCTGTCCTCTTTCCACTGGACAGATGCCATGAAGGTACGGATCTCCATCGGGTGCAGTGTGATGGAGGCAGGGTCCAGAATAGGAGGAGCAGGGGAGTGAGTGGGACCTGGGGAGAGACAGGAGTGAGAGGTGCAGACATTCTCTGCCTCACCCCCATTTGTGCTTCCTCCCCTGGGCCTGGAAACAGCAGTACACCCCCAAATCTGTCCCCAGGACCTCATGCCCAGAACTTCAAAACACTTTCCCCAGCCTGAATACTATCGCGCAATGCCCAAGTCCGCTCCAATGTCTGCCCACTGCCCTCGTCCTCAAACTGAACCCCAAAGACAACGGATGCCCTCCCCCAAACTAGACACTCACGGAGACTCCCTAGTCTTGTTCTTGGGACTAAACTCAATCCTCAAGGCACCTGGCTAGTTTGCTTGGCCAACTTCTTTTCTGTGTATGTATGTGTGGTACCAGGGATTGAACCCACGAGCATTCTACCTCCGAGCTACATCCCAGCCCTTTTTATTTTTTGTTTGGAAGCAGGGTCTTCCTAGGTTACTGAAAGACTCACTACACATAACTCAGGCTGTCCTCAAACGTGTGATCCTCCTGTGTAAGCTTCCCAAGTACCGAGATTATAGGTGTGAGCTACCATGCCCAGCTTGTCTGACCAACTTCTGACCTTTAAGTCCCTCTTCTGCAACTGATGCCACCCCTGGGGCCTCAGGCTCTATACTGGCTCCTGGCAAGTGTTCCCATACCACCCTAGCTGCAGCGCCCGGAAGCCAGGTCCCCACCAGTGGTTGGTGTCCACTTGAGCCTGAATGCATTGGCCCGGGGCTGGTTGGCCGCCAGAGTGGTCTCCTGCAGGTGGGTGATGGTGAAGGTGGAGAACAGGTCCTGTGGGGAGTGGGTGGACCTGGCTGAGTGAAGGGCAAAGCCAAGTTTCCTGTCTTCCCCTCTCTTGCCTCTCTCCAGTCTCCTTCCCACCTCTACCATCCTCACCCTCAAGTCCACGGTCACAGGGGAACTCAAATTGCGGCCGGAATCCTCCTCCACTTCAAACTGGTGCTCCAGGCGCAGGAGCACTGACTCTGGGCCCCAGCGGGCCAGTGTGAGCAGATGCACTGAGGATGGCAGCTCACGGGTCAATCCAGAGAACTGCGGAAGCGGCATGGCTCAGTTGGGGAGGGGAGGCGTTTGGATGGATTGTGGGGTTCAGCTATGGGCCAGAGGTGAAGAGGGACTGGGCTGTCAGGGCGGGGCTTATCCAGATGGGGCGGAGCTCAGCAGTGGTCAGGAGGAGGGCCTGGGTCAAAGGAGGCGGGCTTATCTGGGTGGGCGGGGACAAGAGGCGTGACTGGATTATAGGGGCGGGGCTCATCCAGGATGGATGGGGGGCGGACAAGCCGGGCGTGGTTGCGCACGCTTGTAATCCCAGCATTTGGGAGGATAGGGGTTCGCGGCCAGCCTCAGTTACCTAGTGAGGCATTCCACAACTTAGTGAGTCCTGGTTTCAAAATAAAGAATAAAAAAATAGGGCTGGGGTTTTAGCTCGGAGGTAGAATGCCCCTGAGTTCAATCCCCAGAACCGCAAAAAAAAGGGGGGGGGGGGCAGACAGGTAGGTGAAGGTGAGGGCTGAGACAATGAGAGGGTAGGGAGGTTCCAGGCTGGGGGCGGGCCCCAGGCAGGCAGGTCTCAGCCCAGGAGGGGCAGCAATGAGAGCGGACAAAGTTAGCAAGGGGCCAAAGCTATGGAGAGGCGGAGCGGGCCAAGGCGGACAGATAGGCAGGTGAGCTGATGAGCAGGCGGGGCTGAAGTGAGAGGGGCGGGACGGAGTCTGGGGTGGTGAGCTGGTGAGAGGGTGGGACAGAGCTTGGGACCGGTGAGTAGGTGAGAGGTTGGGGCTGAAGTGAGCCAGGGGGGAGCCCAGGTGAGCAGCAGGTGAGTGGAGCGTGAGCTTGTCAGTTGGGCTGGGTTGGGGCTGGGCTGGCATTCACCTCCCCAAGGCTGGTTGGAAAACCCGCGCTCAACACCAGTCCCCGCGGGCTTGTTCCTGTCCTTTCCGTCAGCTCCGCAGCCCCTCACCTGCTTACGAGGGGCGGCCCCAGGGTGGTAGCGGGCGCCGCCACCTGGGAACACCACCACCTGCGGGGCCAGGACCTCTTTCTCGGCCAGCAGCCTGTGCCTGGCGGCTGCTTCACGATGTGTGTCCAACAGCACGAGGTGGCGCCCTCGCACCCAGATCCCCGACCCGTTCTCCATAAGCGGCTCCCCCACTCCACGGTTATCATCTTTCAGCAGCCTTCGGTGCACCTGCAGGGAGAGGGAGAGGGACTAGCCAGCATCCCAGAACAAGAAATTGGGTACAGGCTTATGGGATTTTAAGAGAGCCAGGCGTGGTAGCCCACTCCTGTAACCCCAGTACCTGGGAGGCTGAGACAGGGGAATCAGAGATTCAAGGTCAGTCTCAGCAATTTAGCAAGACCCTATTTTTTTTTTTTTTTCCAGTACTGGGGATTGAACTCATGGGCATTCTACCTCCAAGCTACACCCCCAGCCCTATTTTTTATTCTTTATTTTGAAACCAGGTCTCCCTAAGTTGTGGAGTGCCTCACTAGGTAGCTGAGGCTGGCCGCGAACCCGGATCCTCCGGTCTCAGCCTCCCGAATGCTGGGATTACAAGCGTGCGCCACCACACCCGGCTTTAGCAAGACCCTATTAAAAAAAACAAAAAAAACGAGCATGGTGGCACAGGCCTGTACTCCCAGTAAGTACTTAGGAGGCTGAGACAAGAGGACCACAAATTGGAGGACAGCTTCAGCAATATAACAACACTCAACAACCTAGCAAGGCCCTGTTTTAAAACAAAAAATTAAAAGAAGGCTGGGGGTGTAGCTTGGAGGTAGGTCGATAATCCCGCCTGGGGATGCCCCAGGTTTAATCCCTAATTCCACAAATAAGTAAATAAATAAATAGTAAAAATAAAAGGAGCCAAGCTCAGCGTGGTGGCACATGCCTGTAATCCCAGTACTTGGGAGACTGAGACAGGAAGATCACAGGTTTGAGGATAGCTTCAGCAAGTAGTGAGACTCTCATCAACCTAGCAAGACCCTGTTTCAAAATAAAAATAAAAATAGGGCTAGGGGTGTAGCTCGGAGATAGAATGCCTCTGGGTTCAATGCCTAGTACTACAAACAAATAAAATAAAAATAAAAAGAGCTGAAGCGGGGTGTGGTGGCAAATGTCTGTAATCCCAGTACTTGGGAGGCTGAAAGAGAAGGATAACAGTTTTGAACCCAGCCTCAGCAATTTAGCAAGCCCCTGTTTCAAAATGAAAAAATAAAGCCCAGCATGGTGGCACACGCTTGTAATCCCAGTACTTGGGAGGCTGAGACAGGAGGATCTGGGTTCACAGCCAGCCTCAGCTACTTAGTAAGGCCCTCTGCAACTTAGTGAGACCCTGTTTCAAAATAAAGAATAAAAAATAGGGATGGGGGTGTAGCTCAGAGGTAGAATGCCCCTGGGTTCAATCCCCATGACCACAAAAAAAATAAAATAGGTCTGTGAGTGTAACTGAGAGATAGAATGCCTACTGGATTCAATTCCCAGTACCAAAAAAAAAATAAGGGTTGGCGGTATAGCTCAGAGGTAGAATGCCCTTGGGGGTTCAATTCCCAATACCACAAAGAAAAAAAGTGGGTGAGGGGACACAGGCAGTGATGGTCAGGGTCAGTGAGGGCGACCCCAGCAGAGGTGGGCCAGGACAGGGATAAAAGTAATAGCTAACAGTGGGGAGCTGGATAGGACAAGTCAGGGCCTGCCAGAGGCCTGGGTGGAATTGGAACACATGAATGGGGTTCTCGGTTTAGTGAGGGACACAGCACAAATCCTGGACAGAAGCAACTTCTGAGGTCCAGCTGGGGCCAGGGTGGGAACCGGTGGGCGCAGCCCGGCTCGGCTGGGGCGGGCTCACCATGAGCTCCAGGGAGCCGTCTTTCAGGCTGCTGCCACCCTGGGAGCGGTCGGTCAGCACAGTCAGCTGCATCTTTCCATCCTGAGGGTGAAGGGGGTGAGCATGAGGGTCGTGCTACCAGCCAACCCCGGCCCAGGTATTTGGGAGACACTAGGAATGAGGGGTGATGCCCGGAGCAGGGTGCAGGAGGGTACCGTGATGTAAATGCGGCTGTTGACGGGATAGTAGTTTCCGGCCACCGACTCAGTCTGGTTCAACTTCCAGGTGGGTCGATAATCCCGCCTGGGGTGGGGTGTGATTTGGTTGAGTTGGGGTCTGGCTCCCCTACTCCTTGCTCCCCCTTCAACCTCTCCCTCCCACACTGCTCCTGGACCCCAACACACTACAAGACTGCGCTGTGCAGCCCTCAGTCTCCTACCTCCTCTGCAGAATCTCCCGGCCATTGCTGTCCGTGTAGAACTGTCCCTGTGTCTCCAGCGGTGTGTCGAAGCGGCTGATGATCTCCTTCCCCCAGCTGTCACTGTACCCAAAGGCATGGCAAGGTCATGGGCCTCGCCTAAGCTCCACTCTGCTCTTTTTTCTTTTTTTTGGCGGGGGGGGGTTGGGGATTGAGCCCAGGGGCATTCTACCTCTGAGCTATACCCCCAGCCCTTTTTTTTTTTTTTTTTTTTGAAGTAGGGTCTTTCCAGGTTGCCTAGAATCTTGATGAGTGGCTGAGGCGGGCTGTGCTGTCAACCTGCGATCCTCCTGTCTCAGCCTCCCAAGTACTGGTATTACAGGCATGTGCCACACCTGGCTCCACTCTGCTCTTACTCCCCCAACCCAGTCCCAGCCTGTGCCACTTACTCCACAGGTATCGGCCCCACTGTCCACTCCAGCTCCAGGTGACGCTGTCCCTGGTACAGACGAACCACCTGGGAACACCAAGCTGAGAAATTCTGGTACACCTCCTGCACCAAGGCTGTCTGCAGGCACGAAGGGGCAGAGGGCAGGCGTGAGGCCACAGCAAAGCAGAGGTGCACCCTGAAGATGCCCACCACCTAAACAGGGTCCCCCTCGCCCACACTTTCACCACAGTCACTGCAACAGAGTTCTTTTTTTCTTTTTCTTCCAGTACTGGAAATTGAGTTGAGGGTTACTCAACCACTGAGCTACACCCCCAGTTTCCTTTTTTTTTCCCCCAGTTCCTTTTTTTGGAGGGAGGACACTGGGAATTGAACCCAAATATTCTACCTCTGAGCTATACCCCTAGCCCTATATTTATTTGTTTGCTTATTTATTTATTTTGGGGTACTAGAAATTGAATCCAGGGACATTCTACCTTTGAGATACACCCCTAGCCCTTTTATTCTTTATTTTGAAACAGAGTCTCATTAAGTTGTGGAGGGCCTCACTAAGTAGCTGAGGCTGGGTGCGAACCTGAGATCCTCCTGTCTCAGCCTCCCAATACTGGGATTACAAGCGTGCGCCACCATGCCCAGCTTATGTTTCATTTTGAAAAAGGGTCCCACTAAGTTGCTGAGGCTGGCCTTGAAGATGTGATCCTTCTGTCTCAGCCTCCTAAATACTGGGGTTTCAGGCATGCAACACCATGCCCCGCTTCTGTCACATAATTTTTTAGTGAGGCATACATGCTTATTGCTTACCAGTACTACCTCTTCTCCCCCCTTAGCATAGGATTCCAGCTTGCCATGAGGCTGCCTGGAATGCACACTATCATTGTCCAGTCTTCCCTGAGGCTATTAGTAGCTGTGTGACCATGGGCTGCACGTGGAAAGTGATCAAAGCAGCATGCACCATGTTCCTTGTCTGTCTGTCTGTCTCTCCCCTTTATTTTTTTCTTCTTTTGGGGGCGGGGGCAGCAGGGTACTGGGGATTGAACCCAGGGGCATTCTACCTCCAAGCTACACCCCCAGCCCTTTTTATCTTTTGTTTTGAAACAAGGTCTTGCTAGGTTGCTAAATTGCTGAGGCTGTCCTGGAACCTGTAATCCTCCTGTCTCAGTCTCCCAAGTACCACACCCAGCGGCCCTTATCCCTTTCCCAGTGGTTCAAATGCAGATGTGAGGGCTGGATCTCAAGCAACCATCTTAGCCTATGAAGTAGAAGATGAATATTGAGGAAATTAGAGCAATAAGATAGAAGGAACCAACTAGACTTTCTGTTAGAAAAAATCTTCTATCTTGTCACAGGCACAGTTAATTTGGGTAACTATCACAACAGGCCACTTATATCCTAATACAGTGACCCAGGAATGCAGATGTTAATCCCAAAGGGGAATCACACCAAATGTGAGGCCCTTAAAAATGCACAAATGTAGCCAGGTGTGGTGGCGCACGCTTGTAATCCCAGCATTTGGGAGGCTAAGACCAGAGGATCCGGGTTCTCGGCCAGCCTCAGCTACCTAGTGAGGCCCTCCGCAACTTAGGGAGACCCTGTTTCAAAATAAAGAATAAAAAATAGGGCTGGGCGTGTAGCTCGGAGGTAGAATGCCCCTGAGTTCAATCCCCAATACCACACACACACACACACAAAAAATGCACAAATGTAGCCAGGCATGGTGGTGCATACCTATAATTCCAGTACTTGGGAGGCTGAGACAGGAGGATCGCAGGTTCAAGAACAGCCTCAGCAAGTAGTGAGATTCTCATCAACCTGGAAAGACCCTGTTTTAAAATAAAATAAAATAGGGCTGGGGGTATAGCTCACAGGTAGAATGCCCCTGGGTTCAATCCCCAGTACCACTAAAAAAAAAAATGTGATTTTTGCCATTATTTGTCCCATTCCCTAAGTGTAGGGATTTCTCTGGGAAATGAAAATTGCCTAGGAAATTCCCTAGAAAACCACTGTTTCCACCCTCAGACATCCACCCTAAGTAAGACTCTCCTCAGCCCTATCCAAGTGTGAATTCTCAAATATCAACTCCAGACAATAGAGGATACCACTCCTCAAGCACTCTACCACCAAGCACCGAGTCACACCTGCAGCCCCAAGATATAAACTCCTACCACACACTTTGGTGAGCTTTTTTTTTTTTTTGGCACTAAGGATTGAACCCAGAGGCATTCTGCTTCTGAGCTATATCCCTACCCCTTTTTATTTATCTTTAAAATTTGAAACAGGGTCTTGCTAAGTTGCTGAGGCTGTTTCAAACATGTAATCCTCCCAAGTAATGGGATTATTGGTGTGCACCACTGTGCTGGCTTGGTGAACTGGTGTGTGTGTGTGTGTGTTACTGGAGATGGAACCCAGGAAGTCTAACTCTGAGCTACACCCCCAGCCCTATTTTTTATTCTTAATTTTGAAACAGGGTCTCACTAAATTGCAGATGGCCTCGCTTAGTTGCTAAGGCTGGCCGTGAACCTGCAATCTCAGCCTCCCAAGCTACCATGCCTGGTTTGGCTTGGTAAACTCTATTTATGTATGTATGTATGTATGTATGTATGTATGTATGTATGTATGTGTGTTTGTGGCATTGGGGATTGAACCCAGGGGCATTCTACCTTTGAGCTACACTCCCAGCTCTATTTTAATTTTTATTTTGAAACTGGGTCTCCCTAGATTGCTGAGAGTCTCACTATTTGCTGAGGCTGTCCTCAAACCTGCGATCCTCCTGTCTCAGGCTCCCAAGTATTGAGATTACAAGTGTATGCCACCACACCCAGCTTGGTGAACTCTTTAAGCATCTAGAGTTGGCCCTCTTCATTTACCCCCAATTTCCAAACATAAGTATAATCCTTCTGATATCCACAGCAGATGAGAATGTTGGGAGAGACTCACACAAGCAGCCATAAATACCGGCCCTACAGGAGGAATCTCAGGTCTTAGCCCCTCTCTGAAAGATGTAAATCCTCCCTCCTCCCTCACCCCCATACTTGGGACCCTCTCAGGTTCCCAATCCCCCACCTCCCCACCTGCCCACTCATCATTCACAGCCCAGACCTTCACCAGGCGTGTCCGAGCCCAATGGCTCACGGCGAACGGTTGTTGTTGCCTGGGTCTGAATATGTAGGCACCGGACCCCTGTCTGCTTTTGTTGTCACCTGTACTGGCGTTGTACCTGGGACCAGAGCAAGTGAGAGTCACAGAAGGGACCTCGGCTGTGCGCGCCCCCAGCCCAGGCCCCGTGGCCCTGTCTCACCAGAAGAAGGCTTGGCTCACGGGCAGCAGGAGTCTCTGGTCTATGTTCATGATCTCCTTCAAGAATCCTGTGTCAGGGTCGAACGTAGCCCGGATGTACTGGGCAGGAAAGGGTGGACAGACAGAGATGACCATCACCTCAGCCGATGGCAGCTCCATCCTGCCTGGGCCCTGGGGTCACCTTTACCCCTCTCACTCCTCACACTTGACTCTAAGCAAATCCTACCAGCTCCTTCAGCCTTGTCCTTTTTTTCTTTCCTTTTTTTTTTTTTCTTTTCCTTATTTGGTACTGAGGATTGAACCCAGGAACATCCTACCTCCAAGCTATATACATTCTCAGCCATTTTTGTGTGTGTATGGTACTGGAGATTGAACCCAAGGACATATGCCATGTGGGATATTTCCCCAGCCCTATTTTATCTTTTATTTTGAAAAGGTCTCAAATCGCAGAGGGCCTCCCTAAATTGCCGAGACTGGCCTCAAACCTGCATTCCTATCTCAGTCTCCCAAGTACTAGGATTACAGGATGTGCCACCATATACTGTATCCAGCCTTTTCTCTATCTATCTATCTATCTATCTATCTATCTATCTACCTACCTATCTATTTATTTTTGGTACTGGGGATTTAATCCAGGGGGAGTCTACCTCCAAACTACCCCCACCCTGGCCTTTTTTATTTTGTGTTTTGAAACAGTCTCGCTAGGTTGCTGAGAATCTCACTATGTTGCTGAGGCTATCCTCAAACCTGTGATCATCCTGTGTTCTACCACTGAGCTACAAACTTCAAGTACTGGGATTACAGACAGGTGGCACCATACCATGCCTGGTTTTTTTTTTTTTTAAGAAACAGGGAGAAGCTGGGCATGGTGGCACATGCTTGTAATCCCAGCATTTGGGAGGCTGAGACGGGAGGATCCGGGTTCACGGCCAGCCTCTGCTATCTAGTGAGGAACTCCGCAACTTAGTGAGACCCTGTTTCAAAATAAAGAATAAAATATAGGGCTGGGGGTGTAGCTCGGAGGTAGAATGCTCATGAGTTCAATCCCCAGTACCACAAAAAAAAGAAAGAAAGAAACAGGGAGAGCCAGTCGTGGTGGCGCACGCTTGTAATTCCAGCATTCGGGAGGCTGAGACCGGAGGATCTGGGTTCGCCGCCAGCCTCAGCTACCTAGTGAGGCACTCGGCAACTTAATGAGACTCGGTTTCAAAATAAAGAATAAAAAATAGGGCTTGGGCTGTAGCTCGGAGGTAGAATGCCCCCAGGTTCCGACCCGAGTACCACAAAAAAAAGAAAAAAGAAACAGGGAGCCAGGCATAGTGGCACATGTTTGTAATCCTAGTACTTGGGAGGCTGAGACAGGAGGATTGCAGATTCAAGGCCAGCCTCACCTACTTAGTGAGGCCCTCTACAATTTAGTGATACCTTGTTTCAAAATAAAGAATTAAAAATAGGAGTGGGGCGTGGTGGCCCATGCTTGTAATCCCAGCATTTGGGAGGCTGAGACCAGAGGATCCGGGTTCGCGGCCAGCCTCAGCTACTTAGTGAGTCCCTCCACAACTTAGTGAGACCCTGTTTCAAAATAAAGAATAAAAAAAAATAGGGCTGAGGGTATAGCTCGGAGGTAGAATGCCCCTGAGTTCCATCCCCAGTACCGCAAAAAAAAAAAAAAAAGAATAAAAAATAGGGCTGGGGTGTAGTTTGCAGGTAGAATGCCCTGAGTTTCATCCCCAGTACCACAAAAAAATAAAAAAATAGGGTCTCACTAATTTGCTGAGGCTGGCCTCAAACTTGCAACCCTAAACCCACTGTGGTGGTACACACCTATAATCTCATAATTTGGGAGGCAGGAGGATTGCAAATTCAAAGCCAACCTAAGCAATTTAGTGAGGCCCTCAGGAATTTAGCAAGACCTTGTTTCAAAATAAAATAGGACACTTGTAATCCCAGCATTTGGGAGGCTGAGACCAGAGGATCTGGGTTCACGGCCAGCCTCAGCTACCTAGCGAGGCACTCCGCAACTTAGTGAGACCTAGTTTCAAAATAAAAAAACAAAAAATAGGGCTGGGGGTATAGCTTGAAGGTAGAAAGCCCCTGAGTTCAATCCCCAGTACCATAAATAAATAAATAAATAAATAAATAAATAAATAAGTAAATAAAATAGGGCTGGCAGCATATTCAGAGGTAGGATGCCCCTGGGTTTAATCCTCAGTACCAAAACAAAACAACAAAAAACCCCACAATCCTCCTATTCAGTCTCCCAGGTACTGGGATAACAGTTGTGCACCATCACATCTGCCTTCGACCTTATCCTTTTTTTGTTGTTCCTGGGAATTGAAACTCCAAGCTGCACCCCCGGCCTTTTTTATTTATTTATTTTTGTGGTACTGGGGATTGAACCCAGGGGCATTCTACTTCTGAGCTACATCCTCAGCCCTAGTTTTTTGGGGGTTTTGTTGTTTTTTTTTTTTTTGTACTGGGGATTGAATCCAGGGGCATTCTACCTCTGGCCAGGAACCTGCAATCCTCCTGTCTCAGCCTCCCAAGTACTGGGATTACAAGTGTGCACCACTGCCGGGCGTGGTGGCGCACGCTTGTAATCCCAGCATTGGGGAGGCTGAGACCGGAGGATCTGGGTTCATGGCCAGCCTCAGCTACCTAGTGAGGCACTCCGAAACTTAGTGAGACCCGGTTTCAAAATAAAGAATAAAAAATAGGGCTGGGGGTATAGCTCGGAGGTAGAATGCTCCTGAGTTCAATCCCCAGTACCGCAAAAATAAATAAATAAATAAATAAACAAACAAACAAACAAACAAACAAGTGTGCACCACCACACCCAGCTCAGCCTCAGCCTTTTTTTTTTTAAACAGCATCACACCAAGTTGCTGAGGGTTTTGCTAAATTGCTGAGGCTGGCTTCAAACTTACAATCCTCCTGTCTCAGCCTTTTAGGTACTTGGATTATAAACATGTGTGCCTGGCTCCAAGTCTTTATTTTTTGTACTGGGGTTCTAACCCAGAGGCATTCTACCACGAAGCTACACCCCAAGCCCAATTTTTTTTACTTTGAAACGGTCTGAGAAAGGAGGACCCCAGGTTGGAGGCTAGCCTCAGAGATAGAATGCCCCTGGTTTAAATCTCCTGTACCACACACAAAAAAAAATTTTTTTGGCCAGGCGTGGTGGCACACGCCTGTAATCCCAGCATTTGGGAGGCTGAGACCAGAGGATCCGGGTTCGAGGCCAGCCTCAGCTACCTAGTGAGGTCCTCCGCAACTTAGTGAGACCCTGTCTCAAAATAAAGAATAAAAAATAGGGCTGGGGGTAAGCTCGGAGGTAGAATGCCCAGTACCGCAAAAAAAAAAAAAAAAATTTTTGTCACAGGGTCAGGGAGAGATTGGAACAGGGAGAGTGTGTCACCTCATTTTCAATGGTCAAAGCATGAGTTCTAGAGTTCCTGGAGAAGGGCCTTGGGAAGTGGGACAGGAGATTCCAGCCAGTCATATGGGTTACAGAGTAAATGCTGAAGCCTAGGGCAGGAACAGAGGCTAAGAAGACCAACTCCTCCTTGTGATCCCGAAGGTCAAAGCTGGGAATTATCACCACCTGGGGTAAGGAAGGAGGGAAACTGAGTCAGGAGGCAGCGAATACACCTAGAGAGCCATTCTTAGGTAGAAGCCTCAAATGCAAGGAAAGGAAGGAGTTCTGGGATGGGAAGAAGAAATTTAGGTGTTGGAGGAGTAGAGTGTCAGATTCCAAGAAAAAGATTGTAGTGGTTGGGGGCAATGCTCAGTGCAAGAGCACAGTGCTTAGCATTCACCAGGTTCTGGGTTCAATTCCCAGCACTGGGGGGGAAAAAAACTGCAGAGAAGATTGCCAAGCTGGGGAGCCTAGAGAGACTATGGGAGTCTGGGAAAAATGAAGAAGTTGCAGAAGAGATCCTTGGAACAGGGGAGCAAGGGGAGTATTGCAGAACAGAAGAGGACTTCTGTTTCAAAAGGATACCCATGCCAGGTGTGGTGGCGCATGATTGTAATCCTAGGACATGGGAGGCTGAGACCAGAGGATCCGGGTTCGCGGCCGGCCTCAGCTACTTAGTGGGGCCCTCTGCAACTCAGTGAGACGCTGTTTCAAAATAAAAAATAAAATCGGGCTGGGGGTGTAGCTCAAAGGTAGAATGCCCCTAGGTTCAATCCCCAGTACCACACACACAAAAATAAATAAACTGGGCATGGTGGCACATGCTTATAATCCTAGTACTTGGG
The DNA here is from genome assembly GCA_004027655.1 of Graphiurus murinus. NCBI lineage: Eukaryota > Metazoa > Chordata > Mammalia > Rodentia > Gliridae > Graphiurus > Graphiurus murinus. Next base: position 28,179 of record PVLC010018705.1, read on the forward strand.
AGGCTGAGACAGAAGGATCACAGGTTCACAGCCAGCCTCAGCTACTTAGTGAGGCCTTCCACAGCTTACTGAGACTCTGTTTCAAAATAAAGAATAAAATATAGGGCTAGAGGTATAGCACATAGGTAGAATGTCCCTGGGTTCAATCCCCGGTTCTGCAAAAACAAAATAAATATATCGAACTGGAGGTGTAGCTCAAAAGAACGCCTCTGGGTTCAATTCCCAATACCACTAAAAAAGCTGGGGGAGGGGGATGTACTCATGGCAGGGAGATGTTCCCAAGAGAGCTGATATTAGGGTACAGAAGAGGAAGAGATTCGTGGGGGAGACATTCATAAGAGGAGGAGAAACAATTACTGAATGGGCTCACATCGCTGAGCACGGTCCTGCCGCTGGGGCCCTTCACCTGGAAGGCTCCATCCTGGACAGGCAGGCGCACGGTCGTATTCACCGTCCGCCCCAGGGGGTTATAAACGGTGACCTGAAACTGGGAAGGAGGGGTCAGGGAGGCAGTGGATCACAGCAGGCCTTCTCAAGCCCACCCACCAGGTGTGGCAGCGGTCCAGTGCTGACTTGGCCTTCTGGGACCCCCATCACTGTCTCGGTGCATTGGCCTCTCTCCTCCCCCAGCTCCACTGTGCCCCATGAGATCTCGCCCCAGGATGGTCCTCCAAAAAAATGATGCTCCCACCCCTTACAAAGGCAACTGCCCAAGCTCCGCCTCCTCTTCACCACGCCCTGCGATCTGAGGGATTTTGCCCCCTGGGGTACCACCCACAGAACCCCCTCCCCCGTGGCTTACTTGCTTTGAAGTCTGACTGAGTGGGCAGATGCTGATGTTGAGCTCCCGGCAGAAAGAGAAGTCCTCCTTGGAGCCGCTGAGCCGTGCCAGCGCGTTGCTCAGGAGAACCTGAAGAGGATTGCAAAGCAAGTACCCCTTGGGTCTCCACCCAACCCTTGCCAGTCTTCGCCCCGCCCCTCACAGGCCCCGCCTCCGTCTGACCACGCCCCTCTGGGCTCCACCCCTCCCTCCCGAAGCTCAGACCCTGCTCCCTCCAATATCCCCCTTGCTTTCGAGGCCCCACCCCGCCGTTAAGCCCCCCTCCATTCATATCTCTGTCAGCCTCCTGTTGGCCCCACCCCGCAAGCCCTTGTAGACCCCCACACACACACACAGTCCTAGACCACACCCCATTCTTGTCTCTACCCCGCCTCCCACGGCTCCGCCCCCACAAACCCTTCTATGCCCTACCCTATTGCCCTAGACCACGCTCCATTCTTGTCTCCACCCTTCTTATCCCAAGCCAAGCCCCTTCCTGTCTCCGCCCCTTCTCTCCCAGGCTCCGCACCTCGCAGGGACCCCAGCCCTCTGCCAGCTGACGTGCATAGTCGTCTGCCACGTGCTGCTTGGAAGTACCGGTGACCGCATCGTGGTGCTGGAGCACCGCCATTGCCTCATCTACGACAAACGCTTGAGTCGGAAGGGGTCTCCCCAGAACTTGGCCCTGACCCTAAGGAGACTCGAAAGGTCCCGCGGGTGGGCTGTGTTCTTAGGGACTCTTTTTTTTTTTTTTTTTTTGAGGGGGGGGGTTCTGGGGATTGAACCCAGGGGCCTTCTACCTCCGAGCCACATCCCCAGCCCTATTTTATTTTTTATTTTGAAACAGTCTCACTAAGTTGCAGAGGGCCTCGCTGAGTTGCTGAGATTGGCCGTGAACCTGTGATCCTCCTGTCTCAGCCTCCCCAGTAATGGGATTACAGGTTTGCGCCACCATGCCTGGCTTTTTTAGGGACTTTAAATTGCTGAGGGTGAGCCGGGCGTGGTGGTGCAGGCTTGTAATCCCAGCATTCGGGAGGCTGAGACCGGAGGATCCGGGCTGGCGGTCAGCCTCAGCTACCTAGTGAGACTCGGTTTCAAAATAAAGAATAAAAAATAGGGCTGAGGGTAGAGCTCGGAGGTAGAGCGCCCCTGAGTTCAATCCCCAGTACTGCAAAAAAATAAAATAAAATAAAAAAATAAATTGCTGAGGGTGGCACCAATCCTTTGACCCTTCTGTCCCAGCCTTCCAAGTACTGGGATTATAGGCATGCAGCATCACGCTACCCAGCCTTAGGAGTTGTTTTGTTTTGTTTTTTGGTGGTAGTAGTGATGGTACTGGGGAGTGAAGCCAAGGGTGTTCTACCTCTGAACTACACCCCCACCACTATTTCATTTTTTGTTTTAAAATAGGGTCTCACTGCCAGGCGTGGTGGCGCATGCTTGTAATCCCAGTATGTGGGAGGCTGAGACCAGAGGATCCGGGTTCACGGTCAGCCTCAGCTACTTACTGAGGCCCTCCACAACTTAGTGAGACCCTGTTTCAAAATAAAAGAATAAAAAAATAGGACGGGGGTATAGCTCGGAGGTACAATGCCCCTGGGTTCAACCCCCAGTACTGCAAAAAAAAAAAAAATAGGGTCTCACTAAGTTGCTAAGGATCTCGCTAAATTGCTGAGGCTAGCCTCAAATCTATGATCCTCTAGTCTCAACTTCCCAAGTACCGGGATTACAGATGCACAACACCACGCCTTGCTGGCTTTAGGAGCTTTAGGAGGGACTTGAGGGGGTGGCCTAGGGTGGTTCCTAGCTTTAGCCTTGCCCCGTCCCCTCGGGGCCCAACACCTACTGAGGGGTGCACTGTCTCCTGTTCCATAGGGTCCCACGTTGGCTGCTGGACCCGCCAATGCCTCCAACTGGTTGCACACCTGGGGAGCAAAGGGCACGTGGGGGCACTGGGTCCAGCTGGTCTCCTGGGTTGCCCCGTGGAGCCCAGCCCCCACCTACCTGCAAGAAGTTGTAGCTGAGCCGCTCATATCGTTTCAGGGCCGGCCTGCTGGAAAAATAGCCAGTCCAGAACATGTGGGGGCCGTCTGCATAAGGGAAGAAGTCATCCGTTTTCACCGACCTACAGCGGCAGGAGCACTGAGGGTGGCATCAAGAGCACTCGACATGCCAACCCCTTCCAAGCTCCCCAGTCCCCCCAAATACCAGGTGCGGTTGGCCTTGTTCAGCTCCCAGAGGTAACAGGCAGGGGTGGAGTAGAGAACATTGACGCGACTCCCGTTTGCCTGCTGCTGGAGGGAGGTGTGTGTGAGGCCTGGGAGTCTCAACCTTCCCAGGCCCACAGCGGCGAAGACTTTGAGGGTGAAACAATGGTACAGTGTGAAGGCAAATTCTGGCCAAAGCCAGACATTACGGTCCTTGAAAGGACTTCAAGGGTGTTTCCAAGTCCTAGGATTACACTCTGCCTCTAGAAGATTTATAATACCTGCTCCAAACTGGGCAAGGTGGCACACACTTGTAATCCAAGTACTTGGGAAACTGAGACAGGAGGATCGCAGGTTCGTGGCCAGCCTCAGCAACACAGCGAGGCCCTCGGCAACTTAGTGAGACCCTGTTTCAAAATAAAAAATAAAACAGGGCTAAGGGTATAGCTTAGAGGTAGAATGCCCCTAGGCTTAATCCTCAGTACCACAAATAATAATAATAATAATAATACCTGCTCCAATGTAAATGCTATCTATGTACATAGTCATTA
>PVLC010018706.1:0-24075 GCA_004027655.1 Graphiurus murinus
GTACCTCTGAGCAATACCCTAGCCCTGTTTTATTTTTAAATAGGGTCTCACTAAGTTGCTGAAGGTCTTGCTAAATTGCCGAGACTGACCTTGAACCTGCAATGCTCCCATATCAACCTCCCAAGCACTAGAATTACAGGGAAGTGCCACTCTGCCCTGCTAATCTGGTATTTAATGTATGGGAAGGGGCCCTGGCTTTATGACGACTTCCTCTTGGAGGAGTGATGGATTGAGTTTGCTGACCTGATTCCTTCGTGAGGAGAAGCAGCAAGGGTGCAGGACTCAGCCTGGGCTGGAACAACGAAGAGGTCCACCAATGGACTGCGGCCTCCCTCCCCCTCCCTCTCAGGGGCCCTAGCTTCTCCAGCAGACACGGGGGAGGTGAGGATTCACAAGGAGCCCGATGGAGATGATCTGTGGCGGGAACCGTGTTTGACAACCCCAGAGAAACACAGAGTGTGGGGGGACTCTGCTCCCTGATCTTTTTTTTTTTTTCTTAGTGGTACTGGGGATGGAACCCAGGGGCATTCTACCCCTGAGTTATACCCCCAGCCCTATTTTTTTATTCTTTATTTTGAAACCGGGTCTCACTAAGTTGCGGAGTGCCTCACTAGGTAGCTGAGGCTGGCCTCGAACCCGGATCCTCCAGTCTTAGCCTCCCAAATGCTGGGATTACAAGCGTGCGCCACCACGCCCGGGCTTTGCTCCCTCATCTTAAGATCACCACCCAAAGCCCTTCCTGTGCAAATGACCTTGAACTAGTGAGGGACAGAAGAGGCCACCACCAGCCCCAACAGCCGAAGCCTGACTCTCTTTAATCCTAAACATTCCTTAAGCTCCTCGGAAACCAGGAGGAGACTACATGGTGGGTTTCTCCAACCACGCATTCCCTGCCTGAGATGGAAACACCAGGACCTGGGAACCTGGAACTTGCCTTGGAAAACACCCCCTTCAAGCAAGCCTGCCAGCCCCCCAGGCTGCTGTCTCTTGCCAGGCACCCTCCCCCCCGCCCAGGGACATCGGGCTCCTGCTCAGCACCCTGTGGACACTTGGAATTTTTTTTTTTTCTTGGGGATTGAACTCAGGAGCATTCTACCTCCGAGCTACACCCCCAGCCCTATTTTTTATTCTTTATTTTGAAACAGGGTCTCACTAAGTTGCAGAGGGCCTAAATGGGTAGCTGAGGCTGGCCTCGAACCCGGATCCTCCCATCTCAGCCTCCCGAATGCTGCGATTACAAGCGTGCACCACCATGCCCGGTGACGGTTGGAATTAATTAGGGTCCATACCTACGTCGGGTCTCTCGGAGGACAGTCCCGTGCTACTGCTCAAAAACGGAGAAAATAGCACGATGGAAATATCAGATGACTGTAATCTTAGTCCTCTGGAGGCTAAGACAGGGAGACTGCAGGTGTGAGGTCAGCCTCAGCAACTTAGTGAGACCCTCAGCAACTTAGAGTGACTGCGTTTCAATAAATAATCATAAAATGAGCTAGGGGTGCAATTTGCAGGAAGAAAGCCCTTGGGTTCAATAACCAGTACCAAGCCAGGCATGGGGATGCACACTTGTAATCCCAGCATTTGGGAGGCTGAGACCGGAGGATCCAGGTTCGCGGCCAGCCTCAGCTACCTAGCGAGGCACTCCGCAACTTAGTGAGACCCTGTTTTTTTGTTGTTGTTGTTGCTGTTTGTTTGTTTGTTTCAGCACAGATTTTTATACGTTTCTTGAGTACACCAGGGTTACATAGACATTTATGACATGTCAATCATTGTCAGAACACAAATAGCACCACTTCTTCGTTTTACACGTACAGCCCACATTCTTAACATAGCCTGGTCAAGCAAACTTTCTAGAGCCATAAAACCATACTCCTTTAGGGTCATATATTTACTTTCTAAGAAGTAGGAGGGTCTTTCATCTACGCATCCTAGGGGCAATCTCCAGACTTCGAGACGCCAATGTAGCCATAGCAGAAGAGTCAGTATAATTGCTCCTATATGCAGATAGCAACTGCAGGGGGGAAAGGGCCCAGCTGGGCTCCCACAACTCCCCCGTTTTTATTTTAAAATGCACGAAGGACTGTGCCTGGTGAGACCCTGTTTCAAAATAAAGAATAAAAAAAAAATAGGGTTGGGGGTATACTAGGAGGTAGAATGCCCCTGAGTTCAATCCCCAGTACCGCAAAAAATAATAATAATAACAATAATAATAATAATAATAATAATAACCAGTACCAATAGATAGATAGACCGACCTGATCTCAGGAGCTTGTGTCATAGTGAGAAAATGCTGACCAACAGAGCAGTCTAAGCAGTGGGTGACAACACTGGGGAAATGAGGCTGTTCTCAGAGCCTTACGTTTCCTCCTACCCCCGCCACTCCCTACCAGAGATCACGCCGTACTAGAGTTTGTCCCAGATAAATCGCATTGGATAATCCATTTGGATCCAGGTAGAATAATCACAGGCCAGAGGGGGCCGTCATTCCCTGTGCTGGTCAGTGACTGCTGGGAATCCCTCTCCAGCCCTGATGCTCTCTGGCAGGAGCAGGTGACAGATGATCGACCGGAGAGGAAGGGCCAAGCTCAAGCTGATGTGGTGGCGCGTGCCTGCATTTGTAGTTCCGGGGAGGCTGACACTGGATTTGAATTAGCAATGCACTCAGCAACTCAGTGAGACGCTGCTTCAAAGCAAAACAAAAATCAATCAATCAACAAACAAACATAGGACAGAATAACAAACCCAAACACACAGTAACGCACCCACAAAACGACAAAGCCAAAAGCCCAAACCAACAAATCAGATCCCAAACTCCCAAATCGCCACACCAGCTGACTCTGAGGCCAACAGGTCACCACCAAGAGCTCCCTGTGGACAAAGGTCCAGCTGTGGCCACCGCCTTATATAGCCTGTGGCTCCTTGTGGGGTCCCAGCAAGACACCTCAGGTCGCGGCTGGGTGTGGTCCCTGGGGCTGTGGCCCTTGGGGACCTCCAGGACCCTTTCCTCTTTACTAAGGACTCCTGAAGCGTTTGCTCCAGTGGATTACGGAGACTGCTATTAACTTTAGAGGTTAAAGTTTGTAGCATGTTCCAATGGACTTTCCACTGTGAGCCTGAAAGTCTGCAGTGATTTTCAGCTTTTAAAGACCTCTTCGTGTCTACACTCGGGATCTAATTCATTTCTTACGGGGGTGGGTACTGACCACCAGATGGCGCCCACGCGGCGCAGGTGCAGCTGCGGCTTTCCACCATTCCGGCCTCCTGCATGGGTTTGATCAAACCAAACCAGACGCTGTCGCTGGAGAGGGAACAGGCCATTCCTTCCCTCTCGGGAACACGGGCAGACCCCTGGCAGGGCGCGATCGGGGCGCCGGGGCTGCCACGTTGGATGACACCGTCCTGTCCCCGCCTTCAGAGGCCCCAGCTGACAGCGAGGCAGTTTAGCAGGATTAACCTGAGACGGGGATGCCGCTCAGCGCTGGAGCAGCGGCCCAGCACGGGCAGCCCTGGGTGCAGTTCTCAGCACTGGGGGAAAAAATATATTCAGCCTAGCGTGCTGACGCAGGACTGTGATCCCGGAACTTGAGAAGCTGAGACAGGAGGATCGCGGGTTTGAGACCAGCCTCAGCATGTTTTTCAAACCATGAAAGGGTTGGAAGTATAGCTCAGAGGTAGAAAGCCCCTGGGTTCTATCCCCAGTGCCACAAAATTAATTAATTAAACAATCTTAAATTTCCATTCCATGTCTCTTTTCCATAGCATATTTTGACGCTATCAGAGTGAAGATCCCTGTGTTATTTTTTTTTAATTTTTTTTATTATAATAATTCGTGCTTTGTATTTATACATTTTTGTTAGGTACAACTTGATAAAGACAAATGTGCAGACATTTCTCATCTGACCCTATCCCCAATTCCCACCCTGCTCCCTCGCCCTCCCTCCCTCTCAAGTTTAGTTCAGTGAGTGACCTTGATATAATTGTGTAAGTACATCATGCGCCTTAGTATGCTCCCCCCCCCCACACACACACACCCCGCCCATTCCCTTCGGTTAAGTCAACGTTTTCCTGCTAAGCCCGGCTCCCGCGGCTGCACCTGCGCGTCGCGTGGGCGCCATCTGGTGGCCGCAGAGCGCACTGCAGGGCCTTCATCTGCCCGCGGAGGCAGGACCAGCGCAGAGATGCGCCTTGGGGTTGGTTATCCCGATGCTGGGTTCGAGCGGTGGCTTCATCTGTTGCCAAGTCAAGTTCAAAGCTGGGCTGGAAGCTTTTAGAATAGGGATATGAATCCATAATTCCCTCCGTGTTGCCAGGCGCGGCGGGCAGTCCTGTTATCCCAGAACTTGAGAAGTTGGGACAGGAGGATCGCAGGTTCGAGGACAGCCTCGGCAGTTTAGCAAGACCATCAGCAACGGCCGGCAGACATTTCAGACTGTTTTCTTTCTGTAATGGGAATTGAACGTAAAATCTCTGGAAATTGAGGTTTCATGAGACACACAAGTGGAATATTACCAGGAGGGAAAAAACCTTTGGCGTTTCTACTCTAGTGGCCTGAACTTCAAATCTGCCAGGAAACCACAGTTCCTGATGATAAGCTTTCATCAGCCGGTCAACCTTTCTGTGGCATACACGGTAGTTTAATAAAAGTAATGATCCCTCATATATATAATATATACATATTATATATATTTTTTGTTATTGCTATTGTTGTTCTACAGGGGATAGAACCCAGGGGTGTTCTACCTCTGAGCTACACCCCAAGCCTGATTTTATTTGTTTATTTTGAAGCAGGGTCTCACAAAGTTGCTAAGGGTCTCACTAAGTTGCTAAGGCTGGTCTTGAACCTGGGATCCTCCTGTCTCAGCCTCTCAAGCACTGGGATTACAAGTGTGCACCACCAAGTCCAGCCATCTTATGTCTATTTAAACCAGCATAAATTGCCTCATGATCCCTTGGTTAGTAGCAATTTTGTCTTTTGGTTTACTTATTTATTTTTGCAGTACTGGAGATTAAACCTCCAGGTACACTCTGAAACTAAGCTATATTCCCAGCCCTTTCTTTCTTTCTTTCTTTCTTTCTTTCTTTCTTTCTTTATTTATTTATTTATTTATTTATTTATTTATTTAGTGGTACTGGGGATTGAACCCAGGAGCATTCTACATCTGAGCTATATCCCTAGCACTATTTTGTGTTTTATTGTTATTTTTGTGTGTGTGGTACTGGAGATTGAACCCAGAGACATTCTACCGCCAACCTACACCCCCATCCCTATTTTTCATTCTTTATTTTGAAACAGGGCCTCACTAAGTTGCTGAGACTGGCCTCGAACCTGTGATCCTCCTGCCTCAGCCTCCTAAATCCTGGGATTACAAGCATATGCTAGCACACCTGGCTTATGTTTTATTTTGAAACAGGGTCTCACTAAGTTGCTGAGGCTGGCCTCAAATCTGTGATCCTCCTGTTTTAGCTTCCGAAGTACTAGGATTACAGGTGTGCACCACCATGCTTGGTCCTTTTTTTAAAAATTATTATCATTACTATTGGTACTGAGGATTGAACTCAAGGGCATTCTACACCCAAGCTAGAACTCCAGCCTTTTTTTTTTTTTTTTTTTTTTTTTAAGCAGGGTCTCTTTAGGTTGCTTAAGGTCTTGGAAAATTGTTGCCTTCGAAAACTAGGATTACAGGCACTCACCACCATGTCCAGCTTTATTTTTTATTTTGAAACAGGGTCTCCCTAATTTTACACTGAGAGTCTTACAACATTGCTGAGGCTGGCCTCAAACCTGCGATCCTCCTGTCTCAGGCTCCCAAGTACTGAGATTATAGGCATTCGCTACTGTGCTGGGCTCAGTAAAAAGGTTTAAAAGACCATTTAGACTGCCGGGTGTGGTGGCGCATGCTTGTAATCCCAGTACTTGGGAGGCTGAGAACAGAGGATCTGGGTTCTTGGCCAGCCTTGGCTACTTAGTGATGCCCTCTGCAATTTAGTGAGACTCTCTTTCAAAATAAAGAATAAGCCAGGCGTGGTGGTGCACGCTTGTAATCCCAGTACGTGGGAGGCTGAGACCGGAGGATTGAAGGTTCCTGGCCAGCCTCAGCTACTTAGTGAGGTCTTCCACAACTTAGTGAGACCCTGTTTCAAAATAAAGAATAAAAAATAGGGCTGAGGATGTAGCTCAGAGGTAGAATGCCCCTGAGTTCAATCCCCAGTACCAAATAATAATAATAATAATAATAATAATAATAATAATAATAATAATAATTGTCGGGAGCCGGAAGGCCGGTCAGAGCTGGAATTCACACTTTGAGGGAACTCCCCCCCCCCAGCAGCCACAATGATGGTGCAAAACAGGTTCTATCTGTTATCCTGCTGTGGCCTTTACCTAAAAAGGACACGGTCAGCCTTGACCAATCCTGCAAGCCCACACAAGCTTACCTGACCCCCCTGACCCCACCCCTCACCTCTAGCTACTTAAGCAGCCCTTCTTTAATAAAAATGGAGGCTTGATCAGAATCCTGTCTTGCTTCCATTCTTTCGCGTCCCTTGTTTGTTTCATTCCTTTAGGTTAAGCCGCCTCGGTCTCCTGTTCCCAACCCCCGCTGGCCGGGGCATACAAATAATAATAAATAAAAAATAGGACTGGGGATGTAGCTCAGAAATAGAATGCTCCTGGTTCAATCCCCAGTACCGGGAGGAAAAAAAAAAAAAAAAGATCAAACTGGATTATTGAAAAAGTAAGGCATATAAAAATTAACTGCAAGCTGGGCACAGTGGCACATGCCTATAATCCCAATATTTAAGAGGCTGAGATCACTGGTTTAAGACCAACCTCAACAACTTAGCGAGGTTCTAAGCAACTTAGATCCTGTCTCTTTCTTTCTTTTTTTTTTTTTTTTTCCTTTTGTGGTACTGAGGATTGAACCCAAGGCTTTCTACCTCTGAGGTATACTCCCAGGTCTATTTTATTTTTTATTTAGAAATAGGGTCTGGCAGCCCAGCATGGTGGCACATGCTTGTAATCCTAGTACTTGGGAGGCTGAATCAAGAGGATCGCAGGTTCGAAGCCAGCCTCAACAACAGAGTGAGGCCCTCAGAAACTTAGGGAGACCCTGTTTCCAAATAAAATATAAAATAGGTCTAGGAGTGTAGCCCAGAGGTAGAATGACCCTGGGTTCCATCCCCAGTACCACACGCACACACAAAAAAAGAAATAGGATCTCACTAAGTTGCTGAGGCTAGCCACGAACCAATGATCCTCCTGTCTCAGCCTCCCAAGTACTGGGATTATAAGGGAGCACCACCATGCTTGGCTTTAGATCCTGTCTCAAACTACAATAAAAAGCAAAATACAGTTGAAAGTAATGGGTTTAGGGAGCCGTATGGCTAAGGAAGTCTTGGGTTCAAAACCAGCTCCTCGGCCAGGTGTGGTGGTGCACGCTGGTAATTCCAGTACTTGGGAGGCTGAGACAAGAGGATCACAGGTTCGAGGCCAGCCTCAGCAATGTTGTGAGACTCCCAACAACCTAGCAAGCCCATTTCAAAACAAAAAATAAAAACGTTTGAGGGTGCCGGGCGTGGTGGCTCACGCTTGTAATCCCAGCATTCGGGAGGCTGAGACCGGAGGATCCGGGTTCGCGGCCAGCCTCAGCTACCTAGTGAGGCACTCCGCAACTTAGTGAGACTCGGTTTCAAAAATAAAGAATAAAAAATAGGGCTGGGGGTGTAGCTCGGAGGTAGAATGCCCCTGAGTTCAATCCCCAGTACCGCAAAAAAAAAAAAACGTTTGGGGTGTAGCGTGGAGGTTCAATGCCCCTGGGTTCAAACCCCAGCAGCACAGAAAGAGAGAAAACAAAGAAACAACCTAACTGTCATTCATGCTCACCGTGTGGACTTCGTTTCTGCAAACTCCATTGCTCTGCTCTGCAAAATATGAGTCACGACACCTGCCTGCCGGGTAGCCACCAGGATTAGATGAACCCTTCACGGAAAGACGCAGCATGGCGCCTGGCACCAGCTCTTGTCCTAACCACAGCCCCAAACCGGAGCCTGATGCCAAGTCCCAAGTCTCGCAGAGGGTCACAGTGGCCCACCAGCGGCCAGCCAAGGTTCCTCCGTAACACCGCCTAACTCGCTGCCTGATTGCCGCCTGCTTCCCTGGAATCCTACCCAGAAAGGGTCAGGGCGATGTCACCCTGCATGTTGGTAGTCGTTCAAAGCATGAGCAACCTCCGGCCTCTGCCGCCACTGGATACATTATCGCCACATTGAAAGATGTGGGCACCTTTTACCTCGGCAGCAGCGAGATGTTCTCATCATTTAAAATAGGCAGAAGAAAGCCAGGAGTGGTGGTCCATGCCTGTAATCCCTGTACTTGGGAGGCAGGAACAGAAGGATCGCAGGTTCAAGGCCAGCCTCAGCAACTTAGCAAGACCCTTTTTCAAAATAAAAAAATTTTTTAAAAAGGCGGCAGGTGTAGCTCAAAGATAGAATGCCCCTAGGTTCAACACTCAGTACCAAAAAGAACAAATAAAATAGGCAGAATAGAACCCGGTGGGTGGTACACACCTGTAATCCCAGCTACAGGGAGAATGAGGCAGGAGGATTGAAAGGTCAAAGCCAGTCTTAGTAATTTAGCGTGACCCAGTTCCCTCCTCCTAATTTGTGTTGTTTTTGTTTTGTTTTGTGGTACTGGGGATTGAACTCAGGGGCATTCTATCTCCGAGCTACACCCCCAGCCCTTTTTTTTTTTTATTCTCTATTTTGAAACAGTCTCCCTAAATTGCACAAGGCCTCACTAAGTAGCTGAGGCTGGCTGCAAACCTGTGATCCTCCTGTCTCAGCCTCCCAAGTACTAGGAGTATAAGCATGCGCCCCCATGCCTGGCTTGATTTTTTTTTTTTTTTTAATTTTGGGTATTGAACCATGGAACATTCTACCTCTGAGCTATACTCCCAGGCCTATTTTATTTTATATTTGGGAACAGGGTCTCACTTAGTTGCTGAGGCTGGCTGTGCAACTTCAATCCTCCTATCTCAGCCTCCCAAGTACCGGGGTTATAGAAGTGAGGCCACCATACCTGGCTCCCTGTCTTAAAATTTAAGAAGGGGTGGGAGTGTATCTCCGGGGTGGAGAGCTTACCTAGCACATGTAAGGCCCTGGGTTCTACCCCCAGCACAAATCAAAAACAGACACATGAAATACACAGTAGGCATTTTGAAATAATCGCAGTGAAATGCTACGTGTTGCAAACTATCCAAGTTCTCCCACACACACACCACTTCATTAAAACTCTAAGTGGAGTCAGGCGCAGTGGGCCACACCTGTGAGCCCAGTACTTGGGAGGCTGAGACAGGAGGATTGTAAATTAGAGGCCAGTCTCAGCAAGTAGCGAGACTCTCATCAACCTAGGGAGACCCCGTTTCAAAACAAAAAATAAAAAGGGCTGGGAGTATAGCTTGAAGGTAGAATGTCCCTGGTTTCAATCCAGTACCAGAAAAAAAATAAATAAAAATAAAATTCCACTCCAACTCCTCACTTGATTACTTAATTCATTATGTTGATTATTAATGACTTCAAAATAGAAAAAAAAAATCTCATAGCTCTCAAACACTCCACATCTCTTGTTTTCCTCTCCTCAGTTTAATCAGATATACTTCTCCATAGCTGTCATCTGTACACACACGTGACTTCATCTTTGGCTCTTTCAAAATCTATTTATGCTGCGCATGATGGCCAAATTTATAATCCCAGTACTTGGGAGGCTGAGACAGGAGAATTGCAGGTTCCCAACCAGCCTTGGCAACTTAGTGAGGCCCTCTGCAATTTAGTGAAACTGTTTCAAAAATAAAAGCCGGGCGTGGTAGCGAATGCTTGTAATCCCAGCATTCGGGAGGCTGAAACAGGAGGATCCAGGTTTGCAGCCAGCCTCAGCTACCTAGTGAGGCTCTTTGCAACTTAGTGAGATCTTGTTTCAAAATAAAGAATAAAAAAATAGGGCTGGGGTGTAGCTTGGAGGTAGAATGCCCCTGGGTTCCATCCCCAGTACCACAAGAAAATAAAAAAATAAAAGAATAGCAGGGTGTGGTGGCACACGATTGTCATCTCAGCATTTGGGAGGCTGAGACAGGAGGATCCCAGGTTTGCAGCCAGCCTCAGCTACTTAGTGAGGCTCTCTGCAACTTAGTGAGACCCTGTTTCAAAATAAAGAGTCAAAAAGAGAGCCGAGCGTGGTGGCGCACGCTTGTCATCCCAGCATTCGGGAGGCTGAGACTGGAGGACCCGGGTTCATGGCCAGCCTCAGCTACCTAGTGAGGCCCTCTGCAACTTAGTGAGACCCTGTTTCAAAATAAAGAATAAAAAACAGGGCTGGGGGTGTAGCTCAGAGGTAGAATGCCCCTGAGTTCAATCCCCAACACGCGCGTACACACACACACACACACACACACACACACACACACACACACACAATCTAGTTTCTACCAACATTTTCATGTATGAATCCAGACAATGAATTTGCCAATTTTAACAGCTGCTTTTTTATTTTCTGTGTGTGTGTGGGGGGGGTTGGGGTTGAACCAAGGACAGTCTCCTTCAGAGCCACACTCTCAGCCCCTTTTATTCATTCATTCATTCATTCATTTTGTTTTGAAACAGGGTCTTGTCAGATTGCTGAGAGTCTTGCTAAGTTGCTGAGGCTGACCTCAAACCTTCGATCCTCCAGCCTCAGCCTCCCAAGTACTGGGATTACGTATGTGTGCTGCCACACCTGGCTTATCTTTGGCTTTCTCTCTCTCTTTAAGATACTGGGAGTTGAACCAGGGACATCCTACCTTGGATCTACACTCCTAGTCCTATTTTATTTATTTACTTTGTAGTAATACAGTAGTTATGAGCATTTTCTTTATTTATTTTGCTGTACTAAGTGGTTATAAGCATTTCTTCTTTTTTTTTTTTTTTTAAGAACTGGGGATTGAACCCAGGAGCATTCTACCTCCAAGCTACATCCCTAGCCATATTTTCTATTCTTTATTTTGAAACAGGGTCTCACTAAGTTGCGGAGTGCCTCACTAGGTAGATGAGGCTGGCTTCGAACCCAGATCCTCAGGTCTCAGTCTCCCAAATGCTGGGATTACAAGCATGCGCCACGCCCAGTTGGCTCTTTTTTTTTTTTTAATGGTACTGAGGATTGAACTCAGGGGCATTCTACCTCTAAGCTATACCCCCAGACCTATTTTTTATTCTTAATTTTGAAACAGGGTCTCACTAAGTTGCAGAGGGCTTTACTAAGTAGCTGAGGCTGGCTACAAACCAGGATCCTCTGGTCTCAGTCTCTCAAGTACTGGGATTACAAGTGTGCACCACCACGCCCAGCTACTATGGCTCTTTTTAAATCTATTTTCTATAAACATTTTCATGAATGAATCTGGACAATGAACTCACCAATTTTAACAACTGCTATTTTTATTTTTAATTTTTTTTTTTTTGCTTGAGAGCTTGGTAACAGGATTTGCTAACCTGCATTTCATGGAAGCCTGCAATAAAAAGGGAGTTGTAAGTTTTTGTATTTATATTTATTTTACTCATAGAAAATATATGTTTAATAATAAGCTTAGGAAATAATACATACACTCTTCTCACAGCTATGACTACCTGACCAAAAGAAAATATGAATCTACAGTAGTTATGAGCATTTCTTCCCTTTTTTTTTTTTTTTTTTTCCAGTACTGGGGATTGAACTCAGGGACATTCTACCTCCGAGCTACACCCCTAGCCCTATCTTTTATTTTTTATTCTTTATTTTGAAACAGGGCCTCGCTAAGTAGCCGACACTGACAGCAAACCCGGATCCTCCGGTCTCAGTCTCCCAAGGACTGAGATTACAAGCGTGCGCCACCATGTCCAGCCAAATGTAGCCATATTAAAAGGCCCTTCAATCCAGTCCTGGTGGTGCACACCTGTCATCCCTCTTCTTGGGAGGCTCAGACAAGAGGATTGCAGGTTTGAGGCCAGCCTCAGCAGTTTAGTGAGGCTCTCAGTAACTTAACAAGATTGTGTTTCTAAATAAAAATAATATAAGGCTTAGGGTGTAGTTCGGGGGTAGAATGCCCCTGGGTTCAATCCCTACTACCTCAGAAAAAAAAAAAGGACCTCAAGCCAGGAATGGTGGTGTACACCCGTAATCCTAGTGCTTGAAAGACTGAGACAGGAGAATCACAGGTATGAGGCCAGCCTTAGCAAGTTAGCAGGACTCTCAGCCACCTAGCGAGACCCTCGGCAACCTTGCCAGACTCTATTTCCAAACAAAAAACAAAAAAAAAGGGCCAGAGGTGTAGCTCAGAGGTAGAATGCCCCTGGGTTTAATCGCCAGTACCTGCCATCCCCCCCCACACACACACACATGACCTTCAAGTCTTTGTTAGATTTCCGCATATTTCAGACAAATTAAATGAAAGAACCTTAGAACTTATGGGGGATAGAAAGACATTAAGTTCTCTAACAAAGCCGAGCGTGGTGGCGCATGCTTGTAACCCCAGCATTTGGGAGACTGAGACCGGAGGATCCAGGTTCGCAGCCAGCCTCAGCTACCTAGTGAAGCACTCCACAACTTAATGAGACCCTGTTTCAAAATAAAGAATAAAAAATAGGGCTAGGGGTGTAGCTTGGAGGTAGAATGCCCCTGAGTTCAATCCCCAGTACTGCAAAAAAAAAAAAAAAAAAAGAAAGAAAAAGAAGTTCACTAAGGCTGAGGCTGGACAGAAGAAAAGAGCTGGGTGTTCTGATGCACACCTGTCATCCCAGCACTCGGGAGGCTGAGACAGGAATCTCGCAGGCTGGAGGCCAGCCTCAGAAAGTCAGCGAGGCCCTCCACAATTTAGTGAAACCCTGTTTCAACGTAAGAAATAAAATGAGTCTGAGGTTGTAGACTCATTTGTACTTAGTTCAATCTCTAGTACCGAGGAGGAGGAGGAGGAGGAGGAGGAGGAGGAGGAGGAGGAGGAGGAGGAGGAGGAGGAGGAGGAAGAGGAGGAGGAGGAGGAGGAGGAGGAGGAGGGAGAGGAGGAGGGAGAGGAGGAGGAGGAGATTTAAAAAAAAGAAAGAGGTAGAAAATGTAACTTTAATATAAAAGCCTGGTGCTAAAGATCCTCATATCTTTACTCCCCAAACCAGTTCTCTCTCCCAGGCCTGTCTCTCCTAAATTCCTGGGAAATCTGTCAATCTTAAAGTTAACCCAACAAAAGCTATAATTACTCCTGTACTGTTAATAAGACAGGTAGAAGCCGGGCGTGGTGGCGCACGCTTGTAATCCCAGCATTCGGGAGGCTGAGACCAGAGGATCCAGGTTCGCGGCCAGCCTCAGCTACCTAGTGAGGCACTCCGCAACTTAGTGAGACTCGGTTTCAAAATAAAGAATAAAAATAGGGCTGGGGGCGTAGCTCGGAGGTAGAATGCCCCTGAGTTCAATCCCCAGTACCGCAAAAAAAAAAAAAAGACAGGTAGAAGACCTTGCAAAACCTGTTATTTAGAGGACTTTCCAGTTCATCTACTGATCGGGCAATGGAGGCCACAATCAATCTAAGGACTCGCAGATCAGCAGACCATCAGCTGTGACACCAGACTGACACAACTGTCACACAGCCCAGCACACCCACCGTCCACCAAAGCTCCCTTAAAAGAAAAGCCAGGGCCAGGCGCGGTGGCGCACACATGTCATCCCAGTACTTGGGAGGCCGAGACAGAAGAATCGCAGGCTTACGGCCAGCCTCAGCTACTTAGTGAGGCCTTCCCCAACTTAGTGAGACCCTGTTTCAAAATAAAGAATAAAACAATAGGACTGGAGGTGTGGCTTGGAGGTAGAATGCCCTTGAGTTCGATCCCCAGTACCTCTCCTCCAAAATTAAATACATACATACATGCATACATACATATATACATACATACATGCATACAGGGTTGGGGGATGACTCAGAAGTCGAAAGCCCCTGGATTCATTCCCCCTTGCCACAAACCAACCCATAGACAGATTTATTTAGTAAAACAAGAAATACACACACAAGGTGAAACGGGGACCATCTCTGGAGTGAGAGAGGCATTGGGGACTGGGGTCATGGCTCCTATTTTATTTTATTTTTGTGTGTGTGGTACTAGGGATTGAACCCAGAGGTGTTCTATCTCTGAGCTATACCCCCAGTCCCCTTTTTTTTTTTTTTTTGCAGTACTGGGGATTGAACTCAGGGGCGTTCTACCTCCAAGCTATACCCCTCAGCTCTATTTTTTATTCTTTATTTTGAAACAGGGTCTCACTAAGTTGCAGAGTGCCTCACTAGGTAGCTGAGGCTGGCTGCGAACCCGGATCCTCCGGTCTCAGCCTCCCAAATGCTGGGATTACAAACGTGCGCCACCATGCCTGGCCCCATTTTATTTTGAAACAGGGTCTCATTAAGTTGTGAAGTCCTCACTAAATTGCAGAGGCTGGCCTCGAACCTGCGATTCTCTGGTCTCAGCCTCTCAAGTACTGGGATTGCAAGTGTGTGCTACCTGCTCTAACATGTCACTGAACGTTTTATGATTCTCCTTCCATGATACACAGTTGAAGCTGAGAAGTGGCTGCCCGGGGAGAAAAGCTATTTCCCAGCACCCTTTGCGTCTATACCAGGCCATATGACCCGCGTTGGCCAATGGAATACGAGCAGAAGTGACCGGTGTCGCTTCTGAGCCAAGACAGTTAAGAAAAGGATTTGCCAGCTGGGCATGGTGGTGTACACCTGTATTCCCAGTACGTGGGAGGCTGAGACAGGAGGATCACAGGTTTAAGGCCAGCCTCAACAACTTAGCAAGACCCTCCGCAACTTAGTCAAACATTCAGTGTGACCTCCTAATGTAATCAAGTCAACATACGATGTCGGGCATAATAAGACAGACTGGCAGGGGAATCCTGGTACTAAAGAACTTTTTTTTTTTTGGTACTAGGGATTGAACTTGGGGACATTATTCAACCTCTGCAGCCCTATTTTATTTTATTTTGGAACAGGGTCTGGCTAAGTTGCTGAGGGCCTTACTAAGTTGCTAAGGCTGGCCTCGAACCTGTGATCCTTCTGGCTCAGCCTCCCAAGTACTGGTATCACAGGCATGCATCACTATACCCAGCTACACTTGGACACTTAGAGCTACCTTTTTTTTTTTTTTTTTTTTTTTTTGGTGCTGGGGATTGAACCCAGGGGCATTGTACCTCTAAACTACATCCCCAGCCCTATGTTATTTTCTTATTTAGAAACACTCGCTGGGCGTGGTGGTGCATGCCTGTAATCCCAGTACTTGGGAGGCTGAGACAGGAGGCTCGCAGGTTCGTGGCCAGCCTCAGCTACTTAGTGAGGCCCTCTGCAACTTAGTGAGACCCTGTTTCAAAATAAAAAATAGAGCTGGGCTGGGCATAGTGGCTCACGCTTGTAATCCCAGTTCTTGGGAGGCTGAGACAGAAGGATCACAGGTTCTTGGCCAGCCTCAGCTACTTAGTGTGGCCCTCTGCAATTTAGTGAAACCCTGTTTCAAAATAAAAAGAATCAAATAGGCCTAGGGTGTAGCTTGAAGGTAGAATGCCCCTGGGTTCAATCTCCAGTACTGAAAGAAAAAAAAAAAAAAAAAAAAACCAGGGTCTCACTAAATTGCAAAGGGTCTCACTAAGTTGCTGAAGCTGGTCTGAAACCTGTGATCTTCCTGCCTCAGTATCAGCCTCCCAAGTAGTAGGATTACAAGTGTGCACCACTGTGCCTGACTGATTTTTGACTCCCAAATCTCCTGACTGTAAATCCACCCAGGTAGCCATTTCTGTTGTGTGCTTCTTGTCTTTTTCTCTCTCTTTCCTCCCCCTCCTCCTCCTCCTCCTTCTTCCTCTTCTGTGGTACTGGGGATTGAACTTAGGGGCATTCTACCTCCGAGCTAAACTCCCAGCCCTATTTTTTAATTTTTACTTAGAAACAGAGTCTCACTAAATTGCTGAGGGTCTCACTAATTTGCCGAGGCTGGCCTGGAACCTGTGATCCTCCGGTCTCAGCCTCCCAAGTACTGGGATTGCAGGTGTGAGCCACCATGCCCAGCTTTTTGTTGTTGTTGTTGTTTTTTTTTTTTTTTTTTTTTTTTTTTTTGCAGTACTGGGGATTGAACTCAGGGGCATTCTACCTCTGAGCTACACCCCCAGCCCTATTTTTTATTCTCTATTTTGAAACCGAGTCTCACTAAGTTGCGGAGGGCCTCACTAGGTAGCTGAGGCTGGCCGCGAACCCGGATCCTCCGGTCTCAGCCTCCCAAGTACTGGGATTGCAGGCGTGCGCCACCACGCCTGGCTCTTCACAGCTTCGTAGCCCCACTATTTGAAATGCTCGCAGCCTGCCTGGACAGAGTCGTGATTCATTACCTAGCATTTGGCGATGTTCTCCCTAAAGCACCTGTGGCCCTCTCCAAGGAGAAGACACCACGTGGGAAAATCGCAGAAGCCCAGATGTTGCCAGCATCACAATGGGGAAGCAGGTGCAAACACCTTTTAAACTCCCAGCATTGTCAAAGTTAATGCTCCGGTCGCCTCCCTGAAACTTCAACCGAAATCAGAAACTGCCTTCACTCTCTGTTTTATGAGCTTGGACCAGGCCCAGGATAAAAATCAACCAATCAGAGAGTCTGAGAAAATTGCAACCGATTACCGTAAAAACTATGCTAAGCCCGAACAGATTGATGCGACTTTGCCCAGTGGGCGGCTGCGCAGGACGGAAGCCAGGATTCATCATCTGCTTGGCTCTGGCTTTGATTATTCATTGACCAAGAAGATTTTTCTCACCATAAGCCCATACAGCCTCCCGTCCCCGAGAGAGGGGAAAAAACAAAACACCACAGTGACTGACTCACTCCAAACAGAATGTTTTTAAGAGAAACAGACTTATAGCATGAATACATATTCCCTGCTTTTCCTTTTTTTTTTTTTTTTTTTTTTTTTAACCCCGGAGCTATGCCCCCAGTCCTATTTTATTTTATTTTATTTTTTATTTTGAAACAGGGTCTCACTAAGTTGCAAAGGGCTTTGCTAAATTGCTGAGGCTGGCCTTGAACCTGGGATCCTCCTGTCTCAGACTCCCAAGTACTGGGATTACAGGTGTGCACCAGCATGCCCAGCTTTAAAGAAATCTTTAGCCAGGCATCGTGGCATGCGCTTGTAATCCCAGTATTTGGGAGACTGAGACTAGAGGATCCCAGGTTCAAGGCCAGCCTCAGCTACTTAGTGAGGCTCTCCACAACTTACGGAAACCCTGTTTCAAAATAAAGAATAAAAGCTGGGCGTGGTGGCACACACTTGTAATCCCAGTACTTGGGAGGCTGAGACTGGAGGATCCGGGTTCACAGCCAGCCTCAGCTACTTAGTGAGGCTCTCTGCAACATAGTGAGACCCTGTTTCAAAATAAAGAATTTTTAAAAAAAGGACTGGGTGTGTAGCTCAGGGGTAGAATGCCCCTGAGTTCAATCCCCAGTATCGGGAAGAAAAAAAAAAGAATTAAAAAAAAAAGGTTGGGGTATAGCTTGGAGGTAGAATGCTCCTGGGTTCAATCTCCAGTGCTGCAAAAACAAAAAATGAAAAATAAAAAGAAATCTTTAATGACAGGTGAACAGGTGTGGGTAGAAGTTCTACTAATCTCACCAGGCCTATATCCAAGTGCATATTTCTCATCTCCCTATTATAAGTCATGCACAATTCTAGATGTTTTCCCAAATTATTTTAGCTGGCATAAAACCTTGTAGTTTAGCCAGGCATGGTGGTGCCTGTAATCTCAGGACTTGAGAAGCTGAGGGAAGGATTACAGGTTCAAGGCCAACCTCAGCAACTTAGCAAGACTCTGTTTCAAAATTAAGTAGAGCTGGGGGTGTAGCTCAGAGGTAGAATGCCCCTGGGTTCAATTCCCAGTACCTTCCTCCCCCCAAAAATAATTTGGGGGCTACCAGTACTCATGAGGAACAAGAATCTTTACCATAAAGGGAATGTTGGAAAGTACTAAGAAATGACCAGCAGGTGGTGTGGATGTCTCGTGTCTCATAAAAGTTCCTGCTGAGAGGTACTTGCAAAAGCTAAATATTTGTTTCGTTGCAGGAGGTAGCTTATGGATTTTTTTTTTTTTTTTTTTTTTTTTGAACTGGGGATGAAACCCAGGGGCATTCTACCTCCAAGCTACACTTCCAGTCCCTTTTTCATTATTTCTCTATTTATTTATTTTGGTACTGGGGATTGAACCAGAGGCATTCTACCTCCAAGATACATCTCCAGCCCTATTTTATTTCTCATTTGGAAACGGGGTCTCACTAGGTTGCTGAAAGCCTCGTGAAGTTGCCGAAACTGGATTTGAACCTGGGATCCTCCTGGCTCAGCCTCCCAAGTACTGAGATTACAGGCGTGCACCACCACACCGGCTTTTTTTTTTCTTTGCGGGGGGAGGCGGTACTGGGGATTGAACTCAGGGGCATTCTACCTCCGAGCTACAACCCCATTCCTATTTTTTATTCTTTATTTTGAAACAGGGTCTCACTAGGTAGCTGAGGCTGGCCGCCAACCTGGATCCTCCTGTCTCAGCCTCCCAAGTACTAGGATTACAAGCGTGTGCCACCACGCCCAGTAGAGAAATTTTTAAATATTTTTTCCTCTTCTCTTTTCTCTTCTCTTCTTTCCCTTCCCTTCCCTTCCCTCCTCTTCTCCCTCTCTCATTGTCTCTCTCTTGCTCTCCTCCCCCTTCCTCCTTCTTTTGTCTTGTTTTTGTTTCATTTTTTGAGGATTTGTGCATGTGTGTGTGTGTGTGTGTGTGTGGTGTTAGGTATTGAATCCAGGGGCATTCTACCTCCAAGCTACACTCCCAGTCCTATTTTATTTTTTATTTTGAAACAAAACCTCTCTAAGTTGCTGAGGCTGGTCTCAAACCTGTGATCCTCCTGTCTCAGCCTCCCACCTACTGGGATACAGGTGTGTGCAACTGCGCCTGGCTCTTCCTTCTTTTTTTTTTTTTTTTTTTTTTGCGGTACTGGGGATTGAACTCAGGGGCATTCTACCTGCCAGCTATACCCCCAGCCCTATTTTTTATTCTTTATTTTGAAACCGAGTCTCACTAAGTTGCAGACGGCCTCACTAGGTAGCTGAGGCTGGTCACGAACCCGGATCCTCCAGTCTCAGCCTCCCAAATGCTGGGATTACAAGCGTGCACCACCACGCCCGGCCTTCCTTCCTTTTTTTAAGTCTCTTTTTCCCTCATCACTAAGAATGTTTGCATGTGACGCTATGGGGCACACCTGTGACATCTTGACCCCAGGACACAGGAGGCTGAGGCAAGAGCGCTGTAACTTTGAGGCCAACCCGAGCAACTTAGTGAAACCCTGTCTCAAAATAAAAAATAAAGCCGGGCGTGGTGGCGCACACTTGTAATCCCAGCATTTGGGAGGCTGAGACCGGAGGATCCGGGTTCGCGGCCAGCCTCAGCTACCTAGTGAGGCACTCTGCAACTTAGTGAGACTCGGTTTCAAAATAAAGAATAAAAAAATAGGGCTGGGGGTGTAGCTCGGAGGTAGAATGCCCCTGAGTTCAATCCCCAGTACCGCAAAAAAATTAAAAAAAAAATAAAAAATAAAAAATAAAAAGGGACTGGTGAGCGGCGTGGTGTCGCATGCTTGTAATCCCAGCATTCGGGAGGCTGAGACCGGAGGATCCGGGTTTGCGGCCAGCCTCAGCTACTTAGTGAGGCACTCCGCAACTTAGTGAGACCCTGTTTCAAAATAAAGAATACAAAATAGGGCTGGGTGTAGACCTCGAAGGTAGAATGCCCCTGAGTTCATTCTCCAGTACTGCAAAAAAAAAAAAAAAAAAATAGGGATTGTAGGTGTTGACCCTTCTCCATCCCCCCTGTAGCTGACAAGGAAGAAGGCGAAGCCGTAACTCCCACCAACAGGAGTTCAGCAGAGCGAAGGAGCTTTGCGTCAGGGATAGAAGACCCACCTGGCTCTTCCTCAGGCGTGCTCTTGCTCTCATACCTGGGAGCACCCTTCTTCTTAAGGGAGACTCCTCCTATCGCCATATTGTGGTAGCCTGGAGGCTAAGGGGACCCACAAACGACCTCTGTTGAAGGCGACACGCCTCCAGGTAAAAACTGCAAGGCAACTCGGAAGGCCTTACCAGAATCCACCCTCGGCGGCCTGCAACCCGCGCGTGGACCCAGGAACAAACGCTTTGGGGAGAAGCAAGTAACCTCTGGGTGGTGGGAACCTCCGGGGGTTGTGCGTGTGTGTGCTTGAGTGAGCGAGCGTGGGGTCTGGATCTGCTGTTCTGTTCTATCCTTGGCGCTTCATACAGTTTATGGCCTCCTCTCCTGGGGCGGGGAGCCAACCAGAGGGCTTTAACTGGCCCTGCAGGGTTGGGGTATAGCTGGGAGGTAGAATGCCTCTGAGTTCAATTCCCATGGATATATCCCCCCCCCAACCCCTGAGGGAGACAGAGAAAGATGAATTACATCTGGAAACCTCCAGCAGGGGTAGACTGGGTCACAGCCAAGGGTCTAGCTGGGGTTCCACAGCTAGGCAAGCCGAGATGGGAAATAAAACTTTGTCCAGCGAAAAGGTTCCCAGGGAGGGAGAAGTATTAGATAAAATTCCTTCAGAAAGCCCCCTGGGAGCTAGGCATGGTGGCGCATGCTTGTAATCCCAGTACTTGGGAGGCTGAGACAGGAGGATCCGGGTTCTCGGCCAGCCTCAGCTACTTAGTGAGGCACTCCACAACTTAGTGAGACCCTGTTTCAAAATAAAGAATAAAAAATAGGGTTGGGGTATAGCTGGGAGGTAGAATGCCCCTGAGTTCAATTCCCAGGACAGCAGGCAAAAAGAAACAGCAAGTGACAAACAACTGTTGTTTCATTTGGACACGAGAGCCCATCCTCAGACTACCAGTATTCTGGCTGATAGCTGGTTCCAGTGAGGATTGGGTTTGCCAATCGTTAATTGAATATATGTCCGTGATAAAAGTCCTACTACCCAAGAAGAAATAGATTATGCGCTCTGCTAAAAGAGGGGACCTGAAATCTTATTCCCTATGAAGGCAGAAATGAACAAGAACAAGGGCAAAAATGGCAATTGCGATCCCCTTGACTGCTTACCTTCGCCCTGTAATCCGGGGAACCAGCAGACTGACCTACCTCAAGCCACAGGGGAGGGAGAGGGAGAAGGGAGGGAAACTGAGTCAACTTCAGCGACTTCAGATCCCCTGCCCCTTATGTATCTCTCTTCCCTGACTGAGAAGAGAGGTTCAACAATGTAGACAGGATGCCCAAAATTTCCCTTTTCCTTCTAAAAAAGAACAGCTGCATGCTCTTAACCCACTTAGAGAAGTTCCTCTGGGCGGAGGGGCTATGGGCTTTGTAAAAAATCAGAAATCAGACCCTGGAGGAAGTGTTAAGAGAAGCTCAAAGGTGTATGTAAATGCCCCCTAACTAGTTCTGAGGTTAGAACTCTAAGAAAGGAACTCGGGCCTTGTATAGAGGACCCCCACGGGGTCACAGACCAGCTAGATCCATTTCTAGGGCCCCGGATTTACACGAGGACTGAACTAGTGTCCATTTTGGGCATCCTCTTTACTGGAGAGGAGAGGGGCAGCCATGGCCGCATGGGAACGGAGCACCCAGCAGGCCCTGATGTTCTGGCGGCTGAGGTTAAGTTTCCCAATCAGGAGCCGCCATGGGATAACAACCCAGAACATAAAGTCATACGAGGGACCCTCAGGAACTAATAATGAAGGAGATTAGAGAATCCGTCCCCCAGTCCCAGAACATGACTAAGGCTTTTGATGGATAACAAGGAAAGGAGGAACCGGCTGATTTGCTTAGCCCACTGAGGGACCAGGTGCGGAAATATTCTGGGTTAAACCCAGGCGACCCTCTAGGACAAGGAATGCTCAACTTACATTTCGTAACTAAGAGTTGACCAGATGTTGCAAGGAAGCTACAAAAAAATTAGACAACTGGGGAAATCAGACCCTGGAGGAATTGTTATGGGGAGCTCGGAGATGTATGTAAGGAGGAATGAAGAGAAACTAAAGCAAAAGGCTAAAATGATGATCTCCACGACAGAACAAGTAACCCGGGGGAGAATTGGCCCCAGAAACTGGAGACAAAGATCCTCAAACCAAGGGCCCCTAAAGGCAGGAGAGACTCAGGGGCCACCTAATTGGAAAGGGAAAAATAAATGTTACCAGTGCAGAAAGGCGGGTCATTTTAAATAGGAATGTCCGGACCTAAAGAAGAAAATGTTATACCCCTTATGACCTTCGAGGAGGACTAGGGGAGTCGGGGGCCCTTTTATGCAAATGTCCTACCAAGAGCCTTGATAAATATGCAGGTGGGACCTAAAGGGGAGGAGCTAACATTCCGGGTTGACTCTGGAGCAGCCAGACCCTCCCTTACCCATCATCCCCTGTCCTTAAGACTATCTAATAAGTCATTAATGGTTGTTACCAGATGGAAGAGAGATGCCGTCCA
The DNA here is from genome assembly GCA_004027655.1 of Graphiurus murinus. Classification (NCBI taxonomy): domain Eukaryota; kingdom Metazoa; phylum Chordata; class Mammalia; order Rodentia; family Gliridae; genus Graphiurus; species Graphiurus murinus. The sequence continues at coordinate 22,536 of PVLC010018706.1, forward strand.
AACCCATTATGAGGGGAATATTAGCCCAGTTACACCAGGGAAGTCACGGGGGCCCACAGGCCGTGTGCGGTGCCGTCCTGAGGGTCTATGGGTGTGTGGGCATTTATACCATAGCTAAGCAAGTAAATGAGGGCTGCATTATCTATAAAAAGGTAAATAAGCAACGTCTAAGGGGAAAGCCAGCAGGCAGGAGAAAACCAGGAATCGGGCCTTTCCAAAATATGTAGGTAGACTCCATGGGAATGCCAAAGCTAGGGCGACTTAAATACCTTTTGGTAGAAGTTGATCATCTTACCAACTGGGTTGAGGCGGTCCCACTTCCGAATGTTATGGCTCAGAGGTATAATTCCCCTGTGTTCGATCTCCAGTACTGCAAAAAGAAAAAAAAAAAAAAAGATTCAAATAATGGAAGTCATTTTATGGCTGTTATTACAGGGGTCTGGTAAAGGTTCTGGGAATTAAATGGAAATACCACGCACCCTGGCACCCCCAACTTCTGGGAAACAATGAAAGAACCAGACCCTAAAAAAAAAAAAAAAAAATGACTAAGTTGGTCTTAGAAACCAGACTTCCATGGACATATGTCTTCCGATTGCCCTCTCAAGGATTAGAACAGCCCCCCGTAAGTACATTGGCCCGTCACCAGATGAAATCCTCTAGGGATCCCTTACTTGGACCCAGGTTCAGACATACCAACCGTGGAGACCAGAGATCAATTTCTCAGGAGCTATGTGGTGGGTCTCTCCTCTTCCTTGTCTTCTCTGAGGGTACAAGGATTGCTAGCCTAAACCCCACCTCTTGAATTCCCAGCTGGAGCCAGCCCAGGAAGGACCCTCAGGTGCTGATTACACCCGAAACAGCTGTCGGCACGGCAGAGAGGTTGGACTCATTACACACGGGTTACAGGGACCCCAGGTTCCCATTCTAAAAGGACAATAGAGCCGGGCATGGTGGCACATGTTTGTAATCCCAGCATTCGAGAGGCTGAGACCGGAGGATCCAGGTTCGAGGCCAGCCTCAGTTACCTAGTGAGGCACTCAGCAACTTAGTGAGACCCGGTTTCAAAATCAAGAATAAAAAAATAGGGCTGGGGGTGTAGCTCGGAGGTAGAATGCCCCTGAGCTCAATCCCCAGTACCGCAAAAAATAAATAAATAAATAAATAAATAAATAAATAAATAAATAAATAAATGGGCAATAGACCATCACTCAGCACCCAGACCCTCTCAAGTTAACTGTAAAAAGACTAAATTTTTTCTGGTTTTTGGTTCTGTTAAGCTTCCAAGTATGGGGTAGCCCTTATTCAGCCCAGCTAATTATTAATGAGACTATAGGAGAAAACTCATAAGGATGATTGCATGTCAAGTTCCTGAGTCTCTGCCCAGAACCAATCTGGGGGATCAAACAAAATAATCCAAAGCAAGTCCCTCCTTGCTCTAATTGGGGCAAGTCCTGGGGGGCCACCCCATTTTGAGAGTGGTCAGCCCCACCATAGAGACTGCTCTAATTCCAAGGGGGGTAAAAATAAGTAATAATAACCA
>PVLC010018707.1:0-31634 GCA_004027655.1 Graphiurus murinus
TACACTCCCGGCCCATTTTATTTTTTATTTTGAATCAGAGACTTGCCAGGTTGCTGAAGTTCTCGATAGGTGCTGAGGCTGGTCTCAAACCTGAGATCCTCCTCTCTCAGTCTCCCAAGTACTGGGATCGCAGGTGTACATCACCACACAGGCCCGGCTCGCTTCTTTTTCTTTTCTGTCTTTTTTTTCCTCACTCTCTTTTTTAATGGCACTGAGGATCAAGCCCAAGGCCTTGCATATGCTGCACTGGAGACAAAGGCACTAATACAAAAGTATGTCTTAGCAATGAGTATTTATTGTCTGCTAAATGCCCGGCACTATGAGACAGATACTAGTATTTTTTTCCTATTTACAGATGGGGAAACCGAGGTGCAGAGACGTTACATAACCTGACGAGGTTCTGCAGCTCCTCGATGTCCTGTTGCCGGCCGGGTGCATACGGGGTGGGGAAGTGCAGTCCCATGACCGAGGGTTCTAGTAGAGGTGGTCAGAGCCACAGGAGCTGGTGATGCCAAGGGGGGGGCTCCGGGGACTTCCCAGAGGACCAGCAGAGGTGGGGCAGGACTGGGCGGGAGGAGTGAGCTGTGCAGAGGAGGCTCTGCCTCCCTCCCCAGCCCTCACCTCCAGCCCCAGGGCACAGGGCGGGCATAGCTGGGAGTTCTCTGCTGGGGGACCCCCTGGGGGCTCAGACCCCTGAGGAATCTGAAGCCTAAAGGACGAATCAGCAGAGGAAGGACGCAAGGCCAGCCCCTACAGCCAGATTGGGATGGCAGGGGCTGAAAGGATTATCCCAGAGGGAAGAGGGGCTGCGGGGAGCCTGCAGCCAGCCCCCGAGGGTGCCCCTTCCTCACCCCGCACGCATGGACTCCAGCTGGGGTCCCCAAGGCGCCTCCCCGAGCCTGCCCTTCCTCCCACCAGGCTCTCTTCAGCTCTCCTCCTCCTCTTCCTCTTCCCTACATGTGAAGGAGGCCCACGCCCAGCGCGCGGTGCCAGGGCAGCGCTCAGCCCAGCCTCCTTCACACCCGCCAACACACACACCATTCCACAGACGCACACGGCCCCATCTCAGCCACACGCACGTTGTATACGCAGTTCTGTGCGTCTGTGTGTGAAAGAGGAAGAGCAGGCGTGGCTGCCGGTGTGGAGGAAGGCGCGCTAACCCTGCTGCTTGGGCGCTGGAAGCCCCGTGGGGTCTGGCGGGGTGGTTGCAGGTCAGCCACCTCACCTTCCTGCACGTGGCTTTCCCTCTGCAAAACAGAGGCTCCTGTCCTGAGACAACCTCCTGGATGACTAGCACGTCAGCCCCTCCATTCCATCTCCAGCGTGGAAATGCACTACAGGCCTGAGCCGAGTGCGTGTGTGTGTGTGTGTGGGGGGGGGTCCCCCAAGCCTGGCTCCAGCCTCCCCCACTCCCCCACCGAAGACACAGACGCAGCTTCCTGACTTCAGAGTTCAAGTTCTCCTGTTCTGAATCCTTGGTTCACAAGAGGAGAAGCTGAGACGGGTAGTGCCAACCCCAAGGTCACACGAGGAATCAAGGGCAAAGGCCAGAAAGGGCCTGCTGTGGAGGGGCTCTGTCAGCTCTGAGAGCCTCAGAAACGTAACCTCCGGTGCCACCGTGTGAACTGGAAGGGCCCTCACGCCAGGCGCCAAGAGGCTGCCCTCCCCAGAAACCAGCCGTGGGGACAGGGTGGGCAGGAATGGTCGTCAGTTGGTCATTTTAGCCTCCCAGGGCCAGGACACAGGCAAGCAGAGGACAAGCAGGAAGGGGGCTAGAGGTGTAGAACACGAAAACATAATAGCTCTTGTTTATCGAGTGTTAATATGAGTCAGGAACCCCTCTGAGCCTTTTACATAGATTATCTGGTTTAATGCTTACAACAACAAAAAGGTAGGTAGTATTAGTATCCTGATCTTATAGGTGTAAAAGATCTTCCTATAGAAGATGTTAATGAACTCTCCCAAAGTCACCCAGTTTGCAAGTAGGGCAGGGGTAGGATTAGAACCCAGAGCCCTGAACCCAGCCCACTTCCTTAACTCCAAGGCACTAGCACTCAGAGTTGATATCTTGCCTCTGCCACCCCTTCAAAACCACACAACGTGTGTGTGGGGGGCACATCGGGGGTCTCCTATTCCTGCCTGCTCCCCTACTCAGCTTCAGACAGAAGATTTCTTGTCCTCAACCCCGCCAGCCTGAGCCAGAACAAATAAGTGGCCGGTGGTTTATTCTCACTCGGGGCACTGCCAGCCGCACACAGGGCAAGGCTCGGTGTCTCTCCAACTCGCCCCAGCTGTCCTTCTGCCCCTCTGGGCCACCGCAGACATTCTGACCACAGCCTGCTCCGGCGCGGTTCCTTGGGATCCAAGCCCGCCTGGGATCTGAGGAGGCGAGAAGCCGCCGCCCGGGGCTCCGCGCACCACTAGATGGCAATGTCGGCCCCTGGGTGCCAGCTCCAGACCCCGAGCGGGCCGCCGCTCGCCACCGCCCCTAACTCCAACGCGATCGCCGATACCGAGGAGCGCCCGCCAGGGCTTCTCGGGGAAGGACCCGCCCGGGGTCCCGTCGCTAGACCCCGCCCTCGGCCGTGCGAGGGGTTCACGAGTGAGAAAGTTTAGGGATCCCGGGCTCCACCTGACACCCCGCGAGGAACGCGTGGGCGGGGACGCGAGTGCGAGCTCTGTTTGTGTGTGTACCGCCGTGCGCGAGTAGACGCTAGTAGCAGTCTGCTCGTGCGGGTGTGCACACCGCCCCGCCTGGATACCAGTGCTCCGGTGAGCGCGTGAGCATGCCCGCGCCATGTGGACACGTGCGTGTACATGCGTGTGCGTGCCTGGGACGCTGCGGCCCGGAGGATGCGTGTACACATGCACCTGCGAACTTGTGTACACGAGCAAATGCAGGGCGGACAATGAGTGGCAGGTCACATTCCGACGCCCCGGTCTCAGCTTGTCTGCTGCGCGCCGGGAGGGAGGGTCCGCCGGGAGCCAGCGCCCGGATGGCGCCAGGCCTGCGCGCGGGGAAAGGTTGAGGCCCGACTCCACTACGGGATGCCAGGGACCCCTGACTTGGGGACATTCTCTTAGCGGGGCTTGGCGTTGCCCGCGTCGCGGAGTTCCAGCCTCGGACTGTCTTCTGTCGAGGGGCCTCTGCGACAGTCAGCTAGAGGGACATCGGGCTCAGCTCAGTGGAGAGGGAAGGGGAACTTCAACCATAATGGGGAGGCCCGGCGGAGGCTGGATCAGACAAGTGTAGGATCCTGGCTCTCCCTCAGTCCTCACCTGCATCCCTGCTCCAGAGGCCCTGTCTAGCCCCAGCGGCCAGCCTCGGGCTCAGGGGTGCCTGGAGGGTCAGCGCGGGGCTTGCTCCCGGCGCATCTGCAGGCTCCTGCACCGCTCGCTCGGTCGAGGTCGCCCGGGTCCGGCTCTCCGGTGCCCCGCCCTCCCACCACCCCCCAGCACGCAGTTCCTGCAGCCTCTGGGCGTGGGCACCATGCTTTCCCGGTCCCTTAAAGCCCCCTTTCTCTTCCCTGACAAGACAGAGGGGTGCTGCGGGCGCCTGTAGGATGAGCTGGGACATTGGTCCTCGGGTTTTGGGCGTCCACTCTAGGGCTCTGGGAAGGCTGTGGCCCCCGCGTCTGTCCCTGGGGCCCGAGAGGAGACACCTGGAGTTCAGGGGAGGCACGGGGTGCAGGGGTTTGGCATGGACATGTGCCCTCCACTTCTGCCCTGGGTCCGGAGGTTGGGGAGCCTGGGGGCTGCATCTCCCCGGCTCGGAGCCTGGGCTTCAGCGGGGATTAATCCTGGAGAGGGGGAGGGGCGCCGGGACGGGGCAGGGGTGTTTTCCGTCGGGGCTCAAGGTCGCTGATGGAGGACTCCATGGACTGGAGTAGGCTGGCAGCCCGGGGCGGTCAATGGAGGAAAGGAGGACGGGGAGACGGGCGGGAAAAAGGCTCTTTGGGGCTCTTGCGCCCGGCGCCCCGCACAGCTACATCTGGGAGGGATGGAGAGCGGGGTCCCGACCCGACGGCTGCTCCCGGCTCCGGGGGGAACTGTGGGCGGGCACTCCTCCTCCCAGACCTCCTGAATGGTCGTCTTTTCCCAAGGCGCACCTGGAGACCCGGGCCTTTCTTCCAGCGGGGTGGTTCACCCCGGGGCCCTCTGCCGCTTCCGGCACCACGCTCTCCCCAGAGGCGCGCTGGACCCCTGTCCCAGTCGGACCCACCTCTGGAGACCCCCGGAGGGTCTCGGAGCCCCGCATCCCTCTCTTTTCTACCGAGCCCCCCGCCCCCGCGCCGCCGCGGAGTCACTTACCCGCCGCCTCTGTCCCGCTCCCCTCGCGCCAGACAGACGGCGGGACGGACGGAGCCCGCGGGCCGGCGGGGCGGGCGGCCGGGCCGTGGGCCGGGGGCGGGGACGGGGTGCCGAGGGGCGGCCCCTGCTCCGCCTGCAGCTCCCGGCGCTGTGGCTCCGACTCGCGCTCACGCTCGCACTTTTCCCCGAGCCGCGTGATGTCACGGGGAAGCAGCCAATCCTGGTGGGGCCGCGCCGCCCGCCCCGGGCCGGTCACCCAGCGGCGACGCGCGGGGGTCACTACGAGGGGCGCCCGGGACCCCGGCGCCGCGCCCCTCCCCGGAGCGGCCGGGATGCCGGGCTCGGGCTCTGCGAGGGCCCCGCGCACAGTCGCCAGCCCTGAAGAGCGAGGGGCGCTGCCCTCCGGGGGGTGGGGGTGTCCGCGTTGTCATGGGGACGCGGCGCCCCCTCGCGGGCTGGGGAGGAAGCAGACGGCGGGGTCTGGCCGGGCTCCTCGCCTCCGCCCTGACCACGCACTCGGGATCCCGAAGTGCTTTCGCGCCTCTCCGGGACCTCACCCCGCCGCACGGGCTCGCTCGTGGTTCTACCGCGGAGCCCGAGTGTTGACCCCAGCAGGAGGTTGTGTTTTTAGGGTGGCTTCGGCCACTACGGTTCCGTCGGGCAGAGGGCCCTGAATTTCCAGCCTTGGGGCTGCGTGTTGGCCGCCGGGCAGCAGAGAGGAGGGGCGCCGTCGGGGCTTGGGAAAGCGTGGGAGAGGACAGCACGTCCTGCCAGGAAGAGAAGGGCCGGCCCGCCGGTCCCCTGATCCCGCGCTCCAGGCCGGGCAGGGGCGAGCACGCTCTGAGACCAGCGCCAGGGGGGGACGCGCCGCCCATCCAACCGCGGCTTGTAGAGCGAGTCCATCGCAGCCTGCGAAGGAAAGGCGGGTGCTCAAGGTCACCTGGGGCGGAGGGTCGGACAAGACCCCGAGGGCGAGCCGCCAGTGCCCCAGGTGTCCCGGAACCGCGCCGGCTGCAGCCTCAGGTCGCAGGGCTTTGCCTGCGCTGGCCGAAAGTGGGCGATTTCAGCACCTCGGAGAGCTCCGCCTCGGCCTGGGCCTGCAGGCCGCGTCTCAGCGCGATCAGGCCCCGCGCTCGGGTCTGCCTCGCAGACGGCCCTTCCTGGGGCCAGCCGGGTCGCATGCGCCTGTCCGCGCCAGGGCCCCGAGGCCTGTCGCCCCAAACCATCTGAGAGCAAACAACCGATTAACCTTAAGACGGCTGGTTCCTTTTCTTGGAAAAACAACCCAGGTCCCGCCCCTCCTCCAACCCTCCCCAAGGGCCGGCGGGGGGCCGCTGGGGGACGTGGAGGCCGGGACGCCGTGGAGGAGAGGCTTGAGGCAGCTGGAACCTCGGCAGAAAAGAGCTGACAAGAGCCAGCGCTGCGGGCTCCTGGGTTCTCCATGCTGAACGCGAGGGGAGGTGGAGGTCGGGTCCCCAGGGCTCCCGAGGGCAAGGGCTGGTCGGAGTTGGGAACCTCGGGGCGGGGTCCGGCGGGCTGGGCTAGCGTGAGAAGCCATCTTCCCTCGCACGCGTGATCTGGTCTCCTATGAGCTCTCATAACAGGGCGTAAGGAGCATTATTGTTCTTGCTCCACTTCACAGATGAGGAAAGAGGCTCAGTTGGTTCATGTGACAATGACAGTCCTGCACTTGTTCTACTTTGCTATATCCCTCTTAGGTGTGTGTGTGTGTGTGTGTGTGTGTGTGTGTGTGTGTGTGTGTTTGTGTAATCTTAGAACAGTCAGATGGGGAAACAAGCAAGGCCAAAGACCGAGAGCTCCAGAAACCAGAAATGCCTCTAACTGCTGTCTTGAGCTTTTCCCGTTGTCATGCAAAACCACTCATTTTTTCAGAATCCTTGCTATGAGCTGGGGCTTTCACCTTCCCCAAGCCCAATCCCAGAACTCACAGTGGAACCCTGGAGAACTGAGTTGGGAACCAGAGCACCTGGTTAGTTTCTGGGCTCTCCCTTTGATTCAACAGGACCACAGCCAAGCTCCTCTCTGGAGGGGTTGCCAATCTTTGCCTGCTGCCCCAGCCGCCTTGTGGTGTGGTGTTTAAGGGCCCTGCCAACAGAGTGTCTCTCATTGGGCGAGGGCTTACTAAGGAAAGGAGTTGGTGTGGGGACAGCCAGGTGTTGACAAATGACCTCTGACAGGGAGCAGCTGGGTTCATCCTTGGCCAGGGCCGGGAGAGGCAGGGCAGACAGGATGGAATGTAGACCCCCTCATCTCATCCACAAGACTTGCTCCCAAAGCAGCAACAGAGCAAGGTCCCATCCACTCTCTCCTTTACCTTGTCTTCTTTCTGTAGAAATTTGAGTGGACAAGGTGTGTGCCCTGGAACTACATACTACCTGGATACAAACCCTGGCTCTATCAGTTAGCTGTGTGGTGTGGGGTAACAGCAATGGCACTGCAGAGGGCTTCTGTGAGGGGAGAAAACAGAGTCCTTGGCACATGGTTTACATTCAGCAATAGTCTCCATTGTCAAACCAAGGCACTCTTCCTACTGGGGGAGATGTGGGTGAAAGACAGGATTTGCAGTGGGGCTCCCTTCTCCTTCCATCCCAATGTTTAGCTCAACACCCCCCTCCCCCAGTCTTTTTTGGTTTTGGTCATACTAGGGATTGGACCTAGGAGCATTCTACTTTGGAGCTACATTCCCAGCCCTTTTTATTTTTTGTTCTGAGACAGGGTCTCCGTAGGCTGCTGAAAGTATTACTATGTTGCTGAGGCTGTCCTCAAACCAGTGATCCTCCTATCTCAACCTCCCAAGCACTAGGATTACAAGTGTGCACAACCACACTCAGCAAATCCTACTTCTTAAAGGATGCCATCCTTCACCATCCTGTGCTCTCTGAGCTGTAAGAATTCAAGAGTTTGGAGCTAAAAGTAGCTTTTTTTTTTTTAGGGGGGTGGTACTGGTGATTGAGCCCTGGGGCATTTTACCTCCAAGCTACACCCCCAGCCTTATTTTTATTTTGAAACAGGGTCTCTTTAGGTTGATTAGAGTCTCACTACTTGCTAAGGCTCTCCTTGAACCTGCAGATTCTCCTGTTTCAGTCTCCCAAGTACTAGGATTACAGGTGTGGGTCATCATACGCAGCTCTAAAAGTAACTTTAAGAGATTGCATAGTACAGTCATTATCTTCCACTACTAGGAAAAATGAAGCTCAGAAAGGTGGCTTGCCGAAGGTCACACAGCTAACAGATCTATTTTTTAGTCCACCATCCACTGATAGTTTTCTAAAAAATTTGAGTGTTCCTAAGTATGTAACTTCACAATGTTTTGTATTATTGCTTGCTCATTTGTCTTTCAGTTTTGTCTCTGCTGGAGTAGGACCTGTAATTCTGCATAGCATTTGGGAAAAGTTGAACACTTTACGAAAGTACTTATTGCCTGGTGTGGTGGTGCATGTCCTATAATCCCAGTATTGGGGAGGCTGAGAAAGGATTGCAGGTTTGAAGCCAGCTTTGGCAACACTGTGAGACCCTGTTTCAAAATAAAAAATACCGGGGCGTGGATCAGAGGTAGAACACCTCTGGGTTCAATCCCCAGTACCTCCCCCCAAAATAAATAAAAATTAAAAAGTACTTGTGGGCCCACAAAAAGCCCCCTGGGGTTGCTCAGATTTTTCACTGTACCACCTCCTCCTACTTTCTTTTTTTGCGGTACTGGGGATTAAACTCAGGGGCATTCTACCTCCAAGCTATACCCCCAGTCCCATTTTTAATCTTTATTTTGAAACAGGATTTCACTAAGTTGCAGAAGGCCTCACTAAGTAGCTGAGGCTGGCCGAAAACCCGGATCCTCCAGTCTCAGCCTCCCAAGCACTGGGATTATAAGCGTGTGCCACCACACCTGGCTTCTTCCCACTTTCTAAACTGGCTTGGACCTTGGAAGAACCCAAGTCATGGATAGAGCAGACCTTTCAGCCACTGTATGGCAAACACAAAGCAAAGGCAGCCCTGAGCAGCCAGCAATGGCACCTTTAAGGCTGCCTGCAGACAAGCCAAGCTCTCTACCCAGCTACCAATACACCGGCTGCAGGCAGCCTCCCAGGACTGGAGAGATCCAGCTTTTTGGCCATTTGCAGCTTCACTCCAGGCCCACAATCCTGGGTAGGAAGCAGCCAGGATGCACAACCTCCCATTATTCCCGCCTACCCACCTGCCACTGGTAGGCTGCCCCAATCTATAGCAGGCCGCTGCGAAGCAGGGGGTGGCGGTTTACAGAGACGCTGTATAAAGCAGAGGTGGCACCCCATACCCAATGAACTCTTGCCAAGGGTCAAAGAGCACCCCACTCCCACGCCCCAATCCCCACCCCATCCTCCATCTTCCATGAAACAAACAGGAGCCTGGTGAGGGGCATGTCATCATTTTAATGATGTAGATCTTTGGTGTTTCCCTCATTAGCAGTAGACTATCCCCTCTCCTCCCACCACAATGTTTCTATGATGAGTGACAAACAGAAAGGAAATCACATTTTCATACTAAACAAAATGATCAGAGCCTTGATTTCTCCACTAGAAACTACACGTACAGTTCAAGATTCCACATGCAACACCTTAAATCACAGACTGAGACCTCACATTCTGACCTGGAGTCGCATCTCCTCCCCCAGCCTTGGGCCCACTCTGGCCCAGGCTCAGGTAATACTGACACCCACAGGTGCTGCTCTGGGGGCCCTGGGGAGAGAGGAGCTTGGTGGACAGGCCTAGGGGTGGGCCAGCCTACACCCCCACTCCTGAGTGAGGGCCTGCCCACCACCCTGACCCCATTCTGTATCAGGGAGCAGGTAGCCCCCTTCACCCCATAGTTGTCTGCCACTTGTAAGTGTAGAGATTCCCTGTCCTCAGGAACCTGGGAGCCCGGCCTGTCCCCTGACTGTGTCTCTGTGGGGTAAGATGATGGAGAAAGGCTGGAGCTCTGGAAGGCTCAGAGACGGAGGTGTTTTCTGGGGGCTGGGCCACTCCTCCTGTTTCTGGGCTCCTGGTGGCTCTGCCCATCTGTCAGGTGGACAGGCCAAAGCTACCCCACTGGCCTCTGTCTAGGATGGTGTGGCCCAGATCTGGAAGACTGTTCACTCCTCTGGGGCTCCTGCTCAGGCCCAACTTCCCTGAGCCTGCGCTCCTAGGAGAAAGGGGGGGTTCATGGCAGACACCCACTTGCTCCTCCATTCACACTAGGCCCAGCAGTCTGGCTCTCCTCCCCCAGGTGAGCTGTGCCCTCTGGACTGCCTTTTGCTCGTTGACCGCCTACTTGCCCCCACCCTCTCGCTCTTCCTGTTCCCTGATGCAGCCAGCAGCTCTTCCACGTGTACAGTTCCCAGTCAGCTGTGAGGTCCGGCTTCTGCTCAGCGGCTGGAGGGGAGGCACCAGTGTATACCTGTGTCTCTACCTGTTCCGTGGCTCCCCACTGGGGCCTGAAGCCCCCCTGCCGCTGCCACCTCCCTCAGGAAGGTGGTTATTACTGGTCAGGTTGCAGTGCAGGGTTGGTCCCTCAGTGCTGGGAAGGGGGACAGGAATAGGGACGGGGGAGGAAGAGGTCAGGGCTGGCTGGGGTGGCTCCTGCCCAGAGGTACCAGGCTGGTCCCAGGAGGCTGTCCGGGGGCTTAGGCCTCGCTCTACCAGTTGCCCAGGTTCTTGCAGCAGTCCCCGAGAGGTGGAGGGCTGGGGTGAGGAGGTTCGGGCAGCCCCGGACTCAGTGCCAGTCTGGGAGCTGCGGTGGATGCGGTGGCTGACGATGATATTGTTACCGAAGCCACCCATGGAGGCCATGGTGGTGCTCTGCTCCCGCTGCACCACGGCCGTCATTCCCCCCTCGGCCATCAGCCTCTGGATCCTGCTGAGAGCATCTTCCCCACTGGCACCATACTCTGAGCCCTCGCCTGGAAGGTAGAAAGCAGAGAGAGAATTAGCTGCTGGCCTGGGCCTCTGAGTCACAAAGCAGCTGATAACAGGAGCTAGATAGAGGATTCAAGGTGAAAAGGAGGAATAAGAGGCCCAACTCCATCACTGTGAAAATCAACCTTGAAAGAGAGACAAAATCCCCAAACAATCACAAGTCACACCTCTGTTCTGTGGGGAAAGTAAGGTCTAGGATGGCATGCAGCTGGTAAGAAGCAGAGATGGACCTAGGGTAAGTGCTTGGCTTTTTTTTTTTTTTGGTACGTTATTGAACCCAGGGACATTCTACCTCTGAGCTAAATCCCCAGCCTTTTTATTTGGAAACATGGTCTTACTAAATTGATGCGAGTCTCACTGAGTTACTGAGGCAGGCTTTGAACCTGTGATCCTCCTGTCTCAGCCTCCCAAGTACTGGGATTACAGGCATGCGCCACCACCCCTAGCTCCCAGAACTTTTTTTTTTGGGGGCGGGGGGTGTTACTGGGAATGGAACCCAGGGGCATTCTACTTCTGAGCTACACTCCCAGCCCTAATTTTTATTCTTTATTTTGAAACAGGGTCTCACAAAGTTGCAGAGGGCCTAAGTAGCTGAGGCTGGCCTTGAACCTGGAATCCTCCTGTATCAGCCTCCCAAGTACTGGGATTATAAGTGTGAGCCACCACACCTGGCTTCCCAGACCTTTTTTTTTTTTTTTTTTTCCGGTACTAAGGATGGAACCCAGGGCATTCTACCTCCCAGCTACACCCCCAGTCCTATTTTTTATTCTTTATTTGGAAACAGGGTCTCACTAAGTTGTAGAGGACCTCACTAAGTAGCTGAGGTTGGCTGTGAACTTGTGATCCTCCTGTCTCAGCCTCCCAAGTACTGGGATTACAAGTGTGCGTCACCACACCTGGCTTCCCAGACCTTTTTTAAATTTTGTTTTGAAACAGGGTCTCGCTAGGTTGCTGAGAGTCTCACTATTTACTGAGGCTGTCCTCATACCTGAGCTCCTCCTATCTCAGCCTCCCAAGTATTGGGATTATAGACATAAGCCACCATGTCTGGCATGTTTATTTTTAAATTTATTTTTACCTTAAAGCTTTGCAGCACTGGGGACTGAACCCAGGACTCCACACATACTTGGTAAATGCTCTACTACGGAACTACAATCTCCCTTAGTTGCCCAGGCTGTTCCTGAACTTGCAATCTTCCTGCCTCAGACCAAGTAGCTGGTCAGCAGCTATTTTTATAAGACCCCCCATCCCCACCCCGTCCCGCCCCCAGGTCTTTTCTCTCCTTGTCTCATTCGAGCTAGATTTCCAAGTGAGCTGTTTCCACAGCTTAGCGACCTGTAGGGCCCATTAGATCTCTCTCAGGAGTGCTTGGCAGCCCCAGGCTTGTGGTTCTTCCTCCAGGTCTTAAACCCTCTTCCCCAGCACTAAGCAGCGGGGGCTCCGCCTGGGCTCTAGCTTATGCCCACTTTGCTTTTCTTGAGGTTCCCTGGAAACTCCTCACCCCTCAGGGCAGCTGCCCTCACCCACTTCCTCCCAAGCAGCTCACCTCCAGCTTCTGGGGCAGAAGAAAGAAAACCTAAAGGGTTGAATAGCTCTCAGGGCTCCACAGGGTAAGAGGAAAGGCCAACCTAGAACCTCCATGCCAGCACAGCTTCTCTACCTGGAAGCTGCCCCACGGGGACCTCCTGTGCTTATGGCAGCCCCTGTTGCTTCCTAAGAAATCTCTGAAGGCTCCTAGCCTGGCTGGTGTGTGTAGTGGGATGACCCAAGGTCTGCTGGCGTCGTAGCTCATCATGCTGCTGGGCTCTGTGCCTGATGAATCAACAGCTATTTTTTTTTTGGTACTGCAGATTGAATACGGGGGCATTTTACTTCTGAACTATACCCCCAGTCCTTTCAAATTTTTATTTTTGATACTGAGAACTGAGCCCAGGGGCACTCTACCTCCAATCTACACCTCCCAGCACTATTTTATTTTGAAACAGGGTCTCACTAGGTTGATGAGAGTCTCATTACTTGCTGAGGCTGTCCTCGAACCTGTGATCTTCCTGTCTCAGCCTCCCAAATACTGGGATTACAGGTGCGCACCACTATGCCCAGCTTAAATTTTATTTTATTTTATTTTATTTTTGTGGTGCTGGGGATTGAACTAAGGGGCGTTCTACCTCTGAGCTATACCCCCAGCCCTATTTTTTATTCTTTATTTTGAAACCGAGTCTCACTAGGTTGCGGAGTGCCTCACTAGGTAGCTGAGGCTGGCCGCGAACCCGGATCCTCTGGTCTCAGCCTCTCGAATGCTGGGATTACAAGTGTGCGCCACCACGCCCGGCTCTTAAATTTTATTTTGAAACAGGGTCTCACTGAGCTGCTGAAGGTAGTGCTGAACTGCTGAGGTTGGCCTCAAACCTGTGATCCTCCTCTCTCAACCTCCCAAGTATTGGGATTACAGGCATGTGTCATCAAGCTGTTTCACCAGCTCTTTTCATGTAGCTCATTTCCAGGCCCAGGGTGCCCCTGCTGGGCTGGCCCAGGCTCTGGTGGTGGCCCTGCTGTTTGCACTCAAGCGTGAGCCCTCTGTCATCTCCTACTGCTTGTCTATGACTCCACCCTAGCCACCTCTCTACAATTGTATTTCCTAATGATTTTCTTGCTTTCTGTCTCCTCCCTTTTCAGCCAGTCTCTATGCTGCTGCCATTACCATTCTAATTCAGCTCCAGCTAACTGAACTCTGGTAAAGTCCACATGCCGTTGGAAGTCCAGCAGCTCCAGGAGCCCTCTGACCATCCACTCTCGCCCACCATCTTCATGTACCTAATACCCTTTAACAAGGCAGACGTGGCCCTGCTCCCTCCGATCCATGCTGGGACGCACCGTGTGAGCTCTATCGCCTCTGCCCTCACCCTACTGCTGTGGTTGAACTCAGGCCTTCTCTGTCCCAGGAGCCAGTGCACATGCCACTTCTCTGATGCAGCTGGAAGAGGCTGTCACTCTGAGAGCCCTGGCAGTGCTCCACGCCTCTGTTTTAGTTATTGGTGGTTGTAGTGTTTTTCTTCGGAGCTGTAAGTTCCTGAAGGTCTGGGATTAAGTTTTATTCATCTTGGGGTCGAGTGTGTAACACATGGTCTGGTGCACAGTGTCAAGTACATGTACAGAAGAATAAAAGGGCTCCCAGGCTGCATACAGGGTTCTAGACTCATGCAACTTTGAAAACTGGTTTGAAAATTGGCCATCGTGTTTCAAGAGAAGCACTTCTGTGTTTACCTCCTTTCTGGACTCACTCTTCAAGGGAGGGCCATGATGAGGCTTCATTTCTGACTGTGATTCCCCTCGAATACCTTTGGGTTCATAATGTCAATTCCAGATGCAAAATAGTGCTCAGAAAAGAATAGATGGAGCCCGGTGTGGTGGCACATACCTATAACCCCAGTACTTGGGAGGCTGAGACAAGAAGAGCACAGGTTTGAAGACTGATTCAGTAACATAGTGAGACTCTCGGAAACCGAAAGAGACCCTGTTTCAAAAACAAAAATAAAGAGCTGGAGGTATAGCTTGGAGGTAGAATGCCCTTGGGTTCAATCCTAGGTACCACAACAAAACAAAACAAAAGAGTGGATGGGAGATTTAAAAATGTACACAAAAAATGGCTCCTGGGGCTTGGATGTGGATAGCTTTAGCCCAGAGCTGTGAGCTGTCCGTCGATCCTGGGAACACTAAACAGAGCCTAAGAACCACTGAAGGCAGCTGGCATATTCTTCAAAAGAAAAAAAATATGAGGCTCGAGGGAAATGGTTTCAGGAGCAGTGGTGACAACAGGGGTTAATTCTGCTGTCTCCTTCCCTATAGCAAAAGTATTTCTTTCTGTTTTTGGAAAATAGAAAATTGATTTAGTGCTGACATGAAATCATTTCTTGGCAAGTTCTAAGGTACATTCTGGATGCACAGTCCAGGGTAGGATCACCAGCTTCCCAAATGCCCACTAACTGGGCCTGCCTCTGGAGAGGGAAGCATGGGCCCAAGGAAAGTCTTGATTCCTGGTCTCCCCTGCAAGGAATCTGGTATCTAAGCTATGGGGTGAGTACCTCACCAGATAGCTCCTGGTCTCAGCGGGAGACTGGACAGACACACCTATTACTCAATTCCTTATCTCCCCCACACCCTACATTTCCTGTGTGTGTGTGTGTGTGTGTGTGTGTGTGTGTGTGTGTGTGTGTTACTGGGGATTGAACCCAGGGGCATTCTACCTCTGAGCTACATCCCCAGCCCTATTTTTTATTCTTTATTTTGAAACAGGGTCTCACTAAGTTGTGGAGGGCTTTGCTAAGTAGCTGAGGCTGGCCGAGAACCGCGATCCTCTGGTCTCAGCCTCCCAAGTAGTGGAATTAAAAGTGTGTGCTACCACACTTAGCCCCTCCTTGTTTTTGAAAGTGACTGCAATGCATCAAAGAGCTGGAGGTGCCAGGCACAGTGGTAAATGCCTGTAACACCAGTACTTGGTAGGCTGAGAAATTAGTATCGCAGGTTCGTGGCCAGCCTCAGCAACTTCACAAGAAATTGTTTTAAAATAAAATAGGCTGAGGCTGTAGCCTGGAGATAGAAGGCGCCTGGGTTCAATCTCCAGTACCACAACAAAACAAAACAAAACAACCAAAAAAGAGCTGGGGGTTCAGAGCTCTCAGGGCCACAGACAGCAGCAGTGAGCTATCGGCCCTACTCTGCCTGCTGCACCTGCTGACTAGAACCTAGGCCACAGGCTCACCTTCTACCACCTGACTTGCTTTACAAGAGGCAGGGGTGGGGTTAAGGAATTAGGTCTTGGCCTTCTGAGACTGGAAAAGACAGTTCCTTCCTTTTTGCCTGCCCTTGGTCCCCACCTCCCAAACAGGAAGAAAGGAACTTATAGTTGACTGCAGGTCAGAAACAACAAGACAAAAGCAAAAAACATTTTGGGAAGTGAGACGCAATTCTTGGGTGTATTCCCTGGGCTCTTGCTCTCCAAGCCCACACCATCAAGACAGAGGCCTCAAGCCGGGCGTGGTGGCGCACACTTGTATTCCCAGCATTTGGGAGGCTGAGACTGGAGGATCTGGGTTCATGGCCAGCCTCAGCTACCTAGTGAGGCCCTCCGCAACTTAGGGAGACCCTGTTTCAAAAATAAAGAATAAAAAATAGGGTTGGGGGTATAGCTCAGAGATAGAATGCCCCTGAGTTCAATCCTCTGTACTGCCAAAAAAAGAAGACAGAGGCCTCACTCTGACTTGCACTCTAACTTGGTCCTGCAATCTGCCCTCCCCACTCATCCAGCCTCAGGGCTCAACAAGCGCCGGATATGCCATGAACATGATCCTGCACAGTGCACTGTGTTTGACTTGGTGTCCTTGCACGTACTGTCTCCTCTGTCAGGGGTCCCCTTCCCTCTGCCTAATTCCTACTCATCTTTGAGGATGTAGCTCGGGGATACCTCCTCTGGAAGTCTTCCCTTGCCCTAGAGGTTGGGTCTGGCCCTCATCATATTGAAGTAAGCACCAGCTTAGGTGTCTGTGAGTTCCTTGGGGAAGGATGGAGGCTCATTTTTTGATTCCCTCATGAGTAAGCGTTCTCAGAGGCCACCCATCCATTGAGATGAGGGTTGGGTACAGTGGTTCCACTGGAGAAGTCACGGTTCTCTGGCCCTCAGGGCTGCCTGGAATAGATTGAGTGGACTCCAGGGTGGCTCAGAGTCCACAGACACCTGCAAAAGTGGGCCTGAAGATGGCTGAAGGAGACTTCAATGTTCTTCTCCTCAGTGAGGCTTGAAGCTGCAGCTGGCTGCTCCAGCCAGCACTGCCAGCTGCTCATGTCCCCAGCAAGGGGGTTTCCACCCCACAAAGAGCCATGGCCTCAGATGTAGGAGATGGGCTGGGCCACAGACCAAAAAAGGACTTTGGATTTTTTAGTTGATGGCAGTGAGAAGGACAGTGCCCTGTGGGGGACTGCACTGTAGAAAGCCATTCCCTGGGGGTAACACAGGCAAATTTGTTACTTTTTGCCTGATGCACACCAGGGCTTCTCCTCCCATGGTCTCTTTTAAGCAAATGGCTCCACTAGAACTAGAAAATGTCCATCTGTTTGGAGACAGCCTTGTTTGGAGCTGGGAGCAGCAAGGGGGCTGGGGCTGGGGCTGGGGTAAGGAGAGTGAGAACAGCCTGTTTAACACAGCTGCTGACTGGCTCCAAAGTGGCTGGAGCTCTACCCTGGGAAGTGCTAATTGGTTCTTAAAAGTGTGAGGCCAGCACAGCGAGCCAGCAAGCCTGAGCCACACCTGAAATAGGTGACAGGAAGGCCTGGCTGCAGTCAAAACAGCAGCAAACCACAGGGGCAACAGGACCACCAGAGCCTTACCAGTGGCAGCCCTGCTCTGCCAAACCAGCTGCCGGGAGACAAGCTATCCCACAGGGGCTCTGAAAGCGAGACCTGGGTGGGGCTCAGGAAGGATAGCTGGCAGCAGTTTTCTCTTGCAGTCCTTTCAATCCAGGCTGCTTCCTATGTATTCTCTGGAAAACCAGCCTGGGTCCCCCAGGTTTTGGAGGAGAGAGAGGCCAGGGTATTTCGGGTTGCTAAGCAAAGTTGCCAGAGCAGCTCAGCTCACTGAAGACAGTGACCCAAGCTCAGGGAAATGATGTCCCTGTTGCCACTAAGTGGGCAATACCCAGATCTGAGGGGTACTCATCCTGAATGGGGAGTAGCATTTGTGCAGTACCACCTGGACATGTAGAAGGGACGGGGACTTAGGCTAGCTCTCCCAGGGAAGGCTGCTGATGCTCCCAACTGCCCACTTCCTAGTCAGATTTCCCCTCTAGCAGTGCATGGCTCTTACCTTCACCAGGACCTGAGGCTTCTGTCTCTGAATCCTCTTCCTCCCTCTCAGTCTGTGTTTCAGCATTCTGCAACTGAAGGGCCAGAGTCTGGGTGCCCTGTGATGTCACGGAGGTGGTGGGGTTCCGGGGCTGCAGCCCAATTGCATTCATCAGACCCATATCTCTGTCTGTCCTCCACGTGGCTCTGCTGGTTCTAGGGAGAAAAAGACAGACTGAAATTAGGCTTGGGACAGCAACCCTCACAGAGCTCTGGGGCCCCATGCCAATCCTTAAGGCACAGCATCAGCCAGGACCATAGGCTGAGAATAGAGCCCTGAGCTCCCACAGCTACCTCCTGATGGTACCTGTCTGCATCCATTCTCCTCTCAGACCAGCCTCTGCTCTGGGACAATGAAAGAAAACCACAGAAGCACCCAATCTTGCACATCCAGCTGGTTCTGTTGCTCCCTTAAACAACAGGCCTATTTTGGGGGGGAGGGGAGCAGAGATGAATGATCTGAAAAGACTCTTAGATTCAGAAGCCACTAGAGAGACCTGTGAGACAAAGGTGAACAGGGTGAGAACGTCCTTTCTTTAGCTTTACCTTCCTTCTAACTACATGCTGACAAGACTCTAGTTTAAAACCTTAGATTCTGCAAGTGATTAAGATCTCCACTTTGGAGGGAAAGCACTGAAACTCTTATGAGGCTGTTCTGGGATCCTCCTTCCATAGCCTTCTGATAACAGACCCTTGCGGGTAGAGGGTACAAGCTGCCCTCCAAGGCAGATCCAAACCCAAGATTAGCACCTCCTTTCCTTAGGTATTTCCCAGACACTGACCTTTGGGATTACTGGAGCTAGCAGAAAAGAAACCTCAGACTTTTGAGATTGTTACCATACACTCATATTTCCTTTTTTTTTTTTTTGTAGGGATTGAACCCAGGGGCATTCTACCTCTGAGCTACACCCCCAGCCCTATTTTTTATTCTTTATTTTTGAAACAGGGTCTCACTAAGTTGCGGAGGGCCTCACTAAGTAGCTGAGGTTGGCCACGAACCCAGATCCTCTGGTCTCAGCCTCCCAACTACTGGGATTACAAGTGTGCTTGACATTCATATTTCTAGCTGCTTCTGGGACTGTTTCTCCAGCTATGCTTTGCAATTCCTATAGGAAGCAGGGGCTGCTTTGGGTCCACTGTCGATTGTGGAAGGCTTATATTTTTAAAACATCCAGTCTTTGATTGTGAATTAAGTGAAAAGAGGATCAATACCAGATTCCTCTTCTCTCACTGGCTGATGAAAAGGCTTTGTTCCTGGGCTGCAGTCCTGTGCAGTGTGGTGCCTGGGGCCCTGGTCATCTAGGAGATTCCTCCACAGATTGCCCCTTGGGTCACAGAGCAGAGTTCATGAGGCAGCATTCTCCAATGCTCTGTCGTCTCTCCTCACCCTAAGTGTGTGGGACAGTTGGCCAGGTGGGAGGGGGCCATGCAAGGCAGGAGCAAGGGTCAGGCTTCCAGCCAGCTGCTGCCTTCCTACTTCAACTTACCCAGGTCGCTCGCTGCTCCTGCTGTTGGAATGGACAGTGAAGACTGTCTCGTTCAACTGGTCCCAGTAGTACTCAACACCAGAGTTTAAGGCCCTGAAAATTAGTTGGAAAGGGGGAAAGAGAAGATAGAAAGTATTAGAAGGTATTTCCTGGGCTGTGGGGACTGTGGCCTGCTAGCCCATCCTGCATCTCTTCTGGGCTGAGACGAGGTCCAGAGATGCTCCCTCATCCAGGTGCTCAGTGCTCGAGCATTTCACAGATCTAAAATGGCCCAAATGCCTGCAATGGAGAAGCAGCCTCTTCCTTCCCCCAGACAAAGCCTGAACAGCTCCTTCTTTTTGCCAAGCAACAGCTAAAAAATAGGAACACCAGACACAGGCAGCGGGTTCCCAGTGCTCTCCAGACATTGTGAGAAGATGGCAATGGAGAGGCTGCAGCAAGGACCACTGGACAGGTGACAGAAGGGCATGCTCAGCCCTCAGAAGCAGAGGCTCCAGAAACAAAGACCATTTAGGTACAACCCTGGGTCCTTCCCTGCCGCTGTGGGGCCATGAGGAAGAAGATGGCATCTCAACTTTCTTAATTTGCCCAGAGCGCAGAAGTCTAAGCCAAAGGCATATGCCTGTAATCCCAGCCACTTGGGAAGCTAAGGAAGGAGAATTGCAAGTTTTGGGCCAGCCCGAGCAACTTACTGAGACCCTGTCTAAAAATAAAAATAAGAACTGGCTTGAGATGTAGCTCAATGGTAGAACATTTGCCTAACCTGTGTGAAGGCCTGGGTTCAATGGCCAGTACCAAAGAAAAAGCAAAGAGAAATCTGTAAGCATCACACTTTGCTCCTTAATGGGGCAGGGCACACACCCTTTCTCAAAGAGTTCTGCTATGGACTGAAGTGTTCCCCCTACCCCCCGATTCATATGGTGCAGCCTTAACCCCCAATGTGAGTATTTCTGGAAATGGGGTCTTTGGGAGGTAAATAAGGTTTAGTGAGGTCATGAGGGTGAGCTCTCATCTGACAGGACTGTGGTCTTATAAGCAGAGAAGAGAAAGGAAGAAGAGAAAGAGAGAGAGAGAGAGAGAATAAGAATGAGACTGAGATGCAATGGAGAAGCAGCCTAAGAGGGGAGAATGAGAAGGTGGTCATCTAGCTGGGCATTATGATTGTCCCTATAATCCCAGCTACTTGGAAGGCTAAGGCTGTAGGATTGTTGAGTTTGAGCCCAAGACAGTTATCTATAAGCCAGGAAGACAGCCCTCACCAGAAACTAGCTCCGATGGCACCCTGATTTTAGACTTCCAGTTTCCAGAACTGTGAGAAAATAAGTGTCTGTTGTTTAAGCCACCCAGGCTGTGGTGCTTTGTTATGACAGCCTGAGCAGACTGTGATAAACTCTAGCAAAAGCCAGCTTTTAATCTTGCAGCCTGGGTCACCCGATAACAACAGAATTTACTTCCACAGGGAGCAAACAGGTGGAAGTCAGTGTAGGACCAGCCAGAAGAAGGTGAGTTTGGGAACATGATACAAGGAGCTTCCTTTTTATTTTATTTTAGTCTTTTTGTTTTTTGTTTTGTTTTGTTGTGGTACTGGGGATGGAACCCAGGGGCATTTTATCTCTGAGCTATACCCCTAGACCTATTTTTTATTCTTTATTTTGAAACAGAGTCTCACTAAGTTGTGGAGGGCCTCTCTAAGTTTAGCTGAGGCTGGCCGTGAACCCGGATCCTCCTGTCTCAGCCTCCCAAGTATTGGGATTATAAGCATGTGCCACCATGCCCAGCAGGAGCTTCCTTTTTAATCATGAGAAATCAAATATGACAGGCCTGACAGCGTGAATGAGAGACTGACTGCACCAGGACACTAGTGCATCAAGAGTACTCTTCCTTTCCTGCTCTGTGCTACCCCCCTCCCAGCTCATTTTAGAGGGCCTGCCAGATTGTGGATTTGCTGTGTTCTTCTTCAGACCATCTCTATAAAATGCAGATTTAAGCTGGGTGTTGTGGTGCATGCCTGTACTCTAAGTTTAGAGGTAGAACGCCTCTGGGTTCAATCCCCAGCACCACAGACAACCAGGTGTGTGCACACACACACATACATACACACACACGGACACAGATGATTCAGGGGGGAAAATTGTGTGTGTGTGTAAATAAACAAAAAGTAGTGTGTCCTTCTTCCTTCAGTCATCCAGCTATTCCCTTGGGAATCAGGCTGAGAACACCGGCACTGGGGAGGGCAAAGGTGAGAGAAGGCTACCTTACACTAGGGAAGAAGCAAATGGCCTGAGGTCAATAGCAAAGGCCTCCCAAAAAAGCCATCACTATATTTTTGGTGGGTAAATCGTGGCTGCATCAAACACTATGTGAAGCCAGCTGCCAGGAAGCCTCTGATTTACAAACCTGTCAAGATTTATTGACAGGCTGCAATACCATGTGGGCCCCTGCCAAATCCCTCCTCTATAATTCTTGCTAGCCAGAGCTGGCTAGTACAAACAAACTGTTCATACCAAACCAACAACAAACCATGTACTGTGTGACCAGGAACCTTTCTTCCTATTTCAGAAAGGAGGCCACCAGAAGAACCAGGGTCTGAGTTGTGACTGTCAACGTGACGCTGGTGGCGGCCTCAATCATGTTCTGTTCAAGCAGCTGAAAGCCTTGAACTGGTCTAATTTTCTTCTCTCTCTCTCTCTCTCTCGTGTGTGTGTGTGTGTGTGTGACTGAAGGAAGAAGGACACACTACTTTTTGTTTATTTACACACACACACAATTTTCCCCCCTGAATCATCTGTGTCCGTGTGTGTGTGTGTATGAACTAGGGATTGAACCCAGGGCCTTACACATGCGAGGCAAATGCTCTACCACTGAGCTACATCCCTAGGTGTTTGTGTACTAGGGATTAAACTCAGGGGCATTTTACCTCTGAGCTATACCCCCAGCCCTTTTTATTTTGAAACAGGGTCTTGCTAAGTTGCTGAGGCTGTCCTTGAACCTGTGATCCTCCTGTTTTAGTCCCCCAAGTATTAGGATTACAGACATGCGCCACCACACCTGGCTCCAACCCTTTTTATTTTGAGACATGGTCTCACTAACTTGTCCAGGTGTATGTTGAATTTGTGATTTTCCTCTCTCAGCCTCCCAAGGAGCTGGGATTACAGGTGTGTGCCACTGTACCTGAATTGGGCTACTTATTGAAGAGGTCCACTGCCAAATAGAATAGGGGCCACAGTTACTGTAGCAGTGTGAAGTTCCCCTCTCCCTCCCTACTCAAGTCTTCGCTCCCCACAAAAAGGTCTAATTCTAACTCTGATTTACTCTACTATTGTGGTCAGAGAGCCTGACAACACTAAGCTCATAGGTTTGGTTTCAATAGGGATAGAGTTGAAGACAGACACCCTTTCTGGCTACCGGTTCTTAGCTTTTGGTGCCCAGTGTCACTCATTTCTGTGTTTAAGATAAATGATCCAAGATAGGCATGGAAGTGTACACCTGTAATCCTAGTACTGAGACAGGAGGATCTCAGGTTCAAGAACAGCCTTAGCAATTTAGCGATTCTCAGCAACCTAGCAAGACCCTGTTTCAAAACAAAAACAAAAACAAACAAAAAAACCCAAGCTGGGTGTGGTGGTAAATGCCTCTAATCTCAGGAGGCTGAGACAGGAGGATCGCAGGTTCATGGCCAGCCTCAGCTACTTAATGAGGCCCTCACAACTTCATGAGAACTTGTTTCAAAATAAAGAATAATGGGAGGCTGAGACCAGAGGATCTGGGATCGTGGCCAGCCTCAGCTACTTAGTGAGGCCTTCTGCAACTTAGTGAGAACCTGTTTCAAAATAAAGAATAAAAAATAGGAAGCCGGGCGTGGTGGCGCACGCTTGTAATCCCAGCATTCGGGAAGCTGAGACAGAGGATCCGGGTTCGCGGCCAGCCTCAGCTACTTAGTGAGGCACTCCGCAACTTAGTGAGACTCGGTTTCAAAATAAAGAATAAAAAGTAGGGTTGGGGGTATAGCTCGGAGGTAGAATGCCCCTGAGTTCAATCCCCAGTACCCCCCCCTCAAAAAAAAATAGGGCTAGGGGTGTAGCTGGGGGGTAGAATGCCCCTGGGTTCAATCCCCAGTACTGAAAAAAAAAAAAAGCTGGGTGTGGTGGTCCATGCCTGTAATCCCAGTACTTGGGAGACTGAGACAGGAGGATCATAGGTTCGAAGCCAGCCTCAACAACTTAGTGACACAATCAGCAACCTAGCAAAACCTCGTTTCAAACAAAAAATAAAATAGATGATGTAGTGCAGAGGTAGAATGTGCCCTGGGTTCAATCCCAAGTACAAAAAAAAAAAAAAAGAGGCATAAATGAGCCAGCCATCTTCCTCCCTCTTGTCTTGGTAAGGATAAATGAGTCACTGTTTGCTCTAGGTTCTTCCTGGGAACTAGACAAACACACAGTGAAGAGTGGGAAGGCCAATCAGAGGCAGCCTTTCAGGTGGACTTCTACTTAACACCTGGTTTCCTTCCGTGGCATCTGTGAGCTGTGCTTTGGGCTTGGCACAGCTTCCTCACTGGCAGGAACTTGCTGGGCTCCCTAAACATGTAACAGAACCAACCTCGTTTCCTCAGTGGTCCCAACACTTTCTCCACACAATCTCGCTCTGAACTTCCCAACTTCTGGGGAATGTTCCCTTTGAGAACACTCTTCTTTCATCTATCAGTTGCATGGCTGTAGAGGCCTAGACCACGTGGCTGTTTCCTTGGAAAAGAAGGACTGTTTCCAAGAAGGCTGGCGTTCACCCCACTGTCTCCATGATGTGGGAAAGAGCTGACACCTGGCTCTCATGGGCTAGCCCGAGAGATGTGGTCTCTGTGGCCATTCTGGCTCCCTTTTCCATTCAGAGGCATGCCTTCCTTCTCCCTGGGCAATGTTGCTTGATTATAATTACTGTTTACAGCAGTAGCTCCCTCTGAAGGGAGAGAGCTGAGGCTTTGTCAGGAGTGGCCAACATGCCACAGTCTACCACCAGCCCCTTCTCTTTGTGTTCTGTGCTGACTCTGAGAGGCAGTGGTCTCCCATCAACATCTCCCCCCACCCCCATTTATAGGGCTGATCTGTGAAGTCGGAAGTGAGCCAGCACCCCCTCATATCAATCTGGTACTTCACACCTACTGTAGTTCCTGGTAGGGGTGCTGGCTGGGCTGGGGTCAGCCTGAGTCACAGCAGCACCTTGATGGGAAACAAAGCACGAAGAAAGTGACACCTCACTGCTAGGAAGGGTGGAGTGATTGGGCTATCCAGTTGTTCATATTCTCACTTGTCCTAAGAATTCCTTTCCTGGTGAGAGGGAGTATTCTCTAAGGCCTTTGTCTACTGTCAAGTGAGGCTTTAGTACCTCCAAGATACCCAAAAAGCTCGTTCCCTGCCTTTGTGCTTGGTGAGAGTGCTGAGGTTTAGACAATGGAGGAGAATCAAGAACAGTATTGAGTGAGCACAAAATGAGGTGCAGCTGCCTGTGCCTGGACAAAGGCAGACAACCACCTGTTTTGGAGGGAGGGCTGCAATCTTGGCCCAGCTGGCTGGCTGGATCCTGTGCCCTTGGGAATGGGTGTGCCAGGGAGCTGCATTACCCAGGGATAGGCAGCAAGCCTTAGACAGCTGCCTAGGAAAAAAGACAACCAGCTTGAGCTCCCACTTCCATTTTTACTTGTTCTTCTCATTCTAGGCCAGAGACCTATACCTATCACAGACTGCTCAAAAGATGTCAACGTTCCACTCATCCTCTCATTTTCCACTGTACCAACCACCTCACCAGCCTACACACGCTTGAGAGCTGCGTTCTTTTTTTGGGTGGTACTGGGGATTGAACACAGAGGCATTCTATCTCTCAGCTATAACCCCAGCCCTATTTTTTTCTTTCTTTCTTCCTATCTTTCTTTTTTTTTTTTTTTTTGTGGTGGTGGTGGTACCAGGAGTTAAACCTAGGGGCATTCTGCCTCTGAGGGACACACCAACCCTATTTTATTTTTATTTTGAAACAGTGTCTCACTAGGTTGATAAGAGTTTCACTACTTGGTGAGGCTGTCCTCAAACCTGCGATCCTCCTATCTCAGCTTCCCAAGTACTGGTATTACAGGTGTGCACCACCATTCCCGGCTTCCTACTTATTTATTTATCTATCTATCTATCTATCTATCTATCTATCTATCTATTTATTTTGTGGTACTGGAGATGGAACCTGGGGGCATTCTACCTCCAAGCTACAGCCCCAGCCCTATTTTTTAATCCTTTATTTATTTATCTTTTTCTTTGGCGGTACTGGGGATTGAACTCAGGGGCATTCTACCTCCGAGCTACACCCCCAGCCCTATTTTTTATTCTTTATTTTGAAACCGAGTCTCACTAAGTTGCGGAGTGCCTCACTAAGTAGCTGAGGCTGGCCGCGAACCCAGATCCTCTGGTCTCAGCCTCCCGAATGCTGGGATTACAAGCGTGCGCCACCACGCCCGGCTTTTTATCCTTTATTTTGAAACAGGGTCTCACTAAGTTGTGGAGGGCAGCTGAGGCTGGCCGCGAACCCAGATCCTCCAGTCTCAGCTTCCCAAATGCTGGGATTACAAGCGTGTGCCACCACGCCTGGCTTATTTATTTATTTAATTTTGTGGTACCAGGGATTGAAACCAGAGGCATTCTACTTCTGAGCTACACCCATAGACCTACTTTATTTTTAAATTTTGAAACAGGATCTTGCTACATTGATAAGAGTATCACCAAGTTGCTGAGGCTATCCTTAAGCCTGTGATCCTTGTAAGCCTCCCAAGTACTGGGATTACAAGCATGGGCCACCATGCCTGGTTTCTTAAAGGAGTTTTTTGTTGTAAAAAAGATGAAGAATCGGCTCTAGAAAAGAGCTACAGATTAGAAAGTTAGGATGCCTAGTTCTATCTCTGATCTGTCAGGAGGCCCAGGGTCAATCTTTTTTTTTTCTTCCAGATTGAACCCAGGGGCATTCTACCTCGGAGCTACACCTCCAGTCCTATTTTTTATTCTTTATTTTGAAACAGGGTCTCACTAAGTTGCGGAGGGCCTCACTAAGTAGCTGAGGCTGGCCGTGGACCCGGATCCTCCTGTCTCAGCCTCCCAAGTACTGGGATTACAAGCGTGCATCATCACGCCCGGCTCTGCAATACTTGTGAGGCTGAGATAGGAAAATTGCAGGTTCATGCAGCCAGCCTCAGCAACTTAGTGAGAGCTTCCACAACTTTTATTTTGAGACTGTCTCAGAATAAAATAAAATATGGCTGGGGGTATAGCTCAGAGGTAGAATTCCCCTAGAATTCTACCTAGGGGTAGAATTCCCCTAGAATTCCCCAGTACCACAAAACAAACAAACAAAAAAAGACATGAAGGTGACTAAGATGGGAAGCTTTGAAGAACTAATTACAAAGTCAAGTCATATCCATGTCAAATTTATATGGTACCCTAAATTTCTAGCTCTAAGGCTTAGGGAACCCAAGCAAAGAGAAGAAATGGCAACATCCAAAAAGATGGGCTAGGCTAGATTCCTCTCATTCCAACACAAATTGGTTTGTGATGGGACACTGCTCCATATGTCCAATGCTATTGCTATCTAACTCCGGGAAGAGGCTTGAATTCCTGGTGGGTAAGAGTTCCCCATGCAGCCCAAAATGGCTTAGGCCTGCTGAGACTCGAATGCCAAAGACAACATATGGGCAGAAAAGAGAAAATAGAGGCCAAAGTCAGCCTCATTTTGGCTGAGGAGTCTGTGACTCACAGCAAGTATGTGGGCTGGGGTTCCATTCGTGAAACCTTTGTGGGACCAAAACAAACTGGGTTAGAGATTCTGCCTCTGCAAGAGCAGATCATGTTGCAAGAGAAGGGTCTAGGAGTTTCTCAGGATAAAGCATGAGTGTTGGGAGCCACAGACATCTATAAAGGAAATAAGGAAAAAATGCCTATAGCTACAGCATTGGTTTGAGTAAAATCATGGTCCAGAATTCTCTACCAGTTTTAGAAAAGATGACTAGTAGATTCCTCTTAAGAATTTCTAAGGAGAAACAGATAAGATAATCAGCCTTGTCTTGTTTGGGAAAAAGAAGCATTTTAGGACTAACTGATCCTGAACCATGGACAGGTCAGGGGAAGGTGGAAATCACCTAGGCTAACAGTGACAGTCATGGAAGAGGCAGGCTGTGTTCTGCAAAGACATAAGAAGACAGTAAAAGTGGCTCTCTGGACACAGACCCCAAGGAGTGACTGGTTAGAAGAATAAAGCACTGTCCCAGCTCTAAGAGTCATGCTTAGACAGTAGCCTCTTTTTGAGAGAGGCTCCAAAAACTCAAGATAGAATGCAAGAATTCCATATAGAACCAAGTTTTTTCCAGGGCCACTGACCTAACTCAGCTCACAAGGGTCAATCACCAGTCACCTAGCAGGCCATGAGAATGGATCCAAATATGTACTCTGCCAGGTGTGGTGGTGCAGACTTGTAATCCCAGTACTTGGGAAGCTGAGACTGGAGGATCACAGGTTCACGGCCAGCCTCAACTACTTAGTGAGGTTCTATCGCAACTTAGTGAGACCCTATTTCAAAACAAAGAGTAATTTAAAAAAAAAAAAAAGGGCTGGCGGTATAGCTCAAGATAGATGCCCCTGGGTTCAATCCCCAGTAACACACACACACACACACACACACACACACACACACACACACACGGCGCAAATACGTACTCCAGAAAAAAAACACCAAGGACCCTAATCAAAGAGTAATGTGGGCCAGGCATGGTAGTTTGTGGTCAGCCTCAGTTACTTCGTGAGGCCCTCTGCAACTCAGTGAGACCCTGTTTCAAAATAAAGAATAAAAAATAGGGCTGGAACTGGGCGTGGTGGCACACACTTGGTGTTCTTTTTTTTTTTGCGGTACTGGAGATTGAACTGAGGGGCATTCTACCTCTGAGCTATACCCCCAGCCCTATTTTTTATTTTGAAACAGGGTCTCACTAAGTTGCGGAGTGCCTCACTAGGTAGCTGAGGCTGGCTGTGAACCCGGATCCTCCGGTCTCTGTCTTCCAAATGCTGGGATTACAAGCGTGAGCCACCACACCCAGCTTGTGGCACACGCTTGTAATCCCAGTACTTGGAAGGCTGAGATCGGAGGATCCGGGTTTGTGGCCAGCCTTAGTGAGGCCCTCTGCAACTTAGTGAGACCCTGTTTCAAAATAAAAGACTTAAAAATAGGGCTGGGGGTGTAGCTCAGAGGTAGAATGCCCCTGGGTTCAATCCCAGGTACCACACACACACAAAAAGGCAACGTGGACACTCCCAATAGGCAGAGTCCCAATAGGCACAGTCACACCGTATTCTGTGATCTGTAGAACACCCTGGGAGAAGACTGCACTGAGTAATGAACAGCATCAGGACA
Organism: Graphiurus murinus; assembly: GCA_004027655.1. Classification (NCBI taxonomy): domain Eukaryota; kingdom Metazoa; phylum Chordata; class Mammalia; order Rodentia; family Gliridae; genus Graphiurus; species Graphiurus murinus. The sequence goes on from PVLC010018707.1 coordinate 28,067, forward strand.
AGCCTGGAGACAGAAGTGGCATTTAATCGGCTGGAACCCCTGTAGCGTCCCACGCAGCAATCAGCCTGATCTGCAATGAAGCATAGAGCTTCACATTCCCCACCTGCCTGGGTCTGGAAATTGATGGCAAACTTGGCTAATTCCCAGGGTCTTGAGTAGATTAGATGAATGCCTTGATAGCCCTCTATCCTCCAAAGAGCCAGAGGAAGAGAGAGTAGTGTCCTTGGGACAGAAATGCACTGACTCTGTCCCCTCCTACTCCCTATTTCAAGACTAGATAATAATCACTTTGGCTTTATTTTAAAAATTATTCTCTCTCTCTTTTGGGGGAAGGGGAGAAGAAGGGAGATCCAGTCTTATTAGGTTGCCCAGGCTAAAACAGAACTCCTGGGCTCAAGTGATCCTTCTACCTCAGCCTCCCAAGTTGTTGGGACTACAGGGGTGTGCCTCCACACCCAGTTGCACTCTGACTTTGAGCTTTTCAATCTGCTTTCACTATTAGGAGCTGGAGTTTCAAGCAGAAAGGAAAGCAGGCAAGACACAAAGACAAGCTGTTTGAGATCAGTGGCTTGACAAATTAGGGTTTTAACAATTCTGTATTTCCAATTTTATTTCCTAAGTCAATGTCTATGGCATTTACATAAATCCAAGACCACCTGTTGAATTAAAAAAAATAAAAGAATATTTGATATCTATGCTTTTGCCTGCAGATACTTTACTATCACTAGGAAACCAGAGAACAAGAGACAAAAAAGGGGAAATAAAAATATTGTCTTAGAGTCAAGAAAACACAATCACTAAAGCACTTTTGTGTGTGTGTGTGTGTGTGTGTGTGTGTGTGTGTGTGTGTGTGTGTATGGTACTGGGGACTGAACCCAGGGGTGTTCTACCTGAGCTATACCTCCGGACCAATTTTATTTTTATTTTGAAACAGAGTCTTGCTAAGTTGCTAATGCTGGTCTTGAACCTACAATCCTCCTATCTTACTGTCCCAAGTACCGGAATTACAGTGTATGCCACCACTCCTTCCTTCCCTTTTTTGCAGTGCTAGGTATCAAACCCAGGGCCTCACACATGTTAAGGCAAGCAATTTACCACTGAGCTATACAGAGTCCTTTTTTAAAATTGTATTTTAAGACAGGGCCTCACTAAGTTGCCCAGGCTGACCTCAAATTTGCAATCCTCCTGCCTCAGCCTCCCAAGCACTAAAGCAGCCTTTTGAGAAAAAGAAACCTGAGAATGCAGCAGGCTCTAGCAGGATTTTTTTTTTTCTTTTGGTGGCACTGGGGATTGAACCCAGGGGCATTCTACCTCCGAGCTATACCCCTAGTCCTATTTTGTATTCTTTATTTTATTCTAAGTTGCAGAGAGTCTCACTAAGTAGCTGAGGCTAGCCCCGAACCCGGATCCTCCGTCTCAGCCTCCCAAGTACTGGGATTACAAGCGTGCACCACCATGCCTGGCTCTAGCAGGATTGTGACTGACCATCTAAAGGGCCCCAGCCCAGAAACTCTCCACCCCTCACTGCTTGATCAACTCACTCTGGTCGGCAGATCACCAGGTCTCCTTTGTTGGTGCCATAGGCCAGGCCAAGCCCAGGCTCAGGCAGCCAACGGGCAGAGTTGATGCTGACATGTCTCCGCTGGTCAGCAGGCATAGGGTAAAGGACGTTGAAAACTCTCTAGATGGGGAGAAAGAGGGAAGAAAAGAGAATGGAGAAGAAACAATTTGTTACCAAGAATAGCAAAATCCAGGGAGAAACAAATTAAGTACAGGGAGAAGAGAAGCCTTTTAGGCTAGGAATGGGCTGATTCTCACTCAATTAACATCTGAGAGCTTATGGAAGCAGAAGAATGGGAACTCTTATTTTGAGTAAGAGTTAGGTCCCTTTCAAGAAATACTAAGGGCATACTTGCTATGCTCTCAAGACCTTAAACCTGCTTAGATGTTAGTTCCAGGAAGGCCCTTCCAGAGCACAACACACTGGGAAGGACTGCCCATGTTCCTCTGACCAGAACAACCATCATGAGGCAACCTGGGCTGGTAGTCCTATTACCATGGAAACCACAGCACTCTTACAGTGATGGGGAAACTGGAGATGATAGGAGGGCGGGAGGGGTGATAACATCAGAGAACATTCTTAATTCATCTAATTAAAAGCACTGTTAAAACTGGTATTGTTAAGGAAACCTAAGAGATATTCAGATGCAGGGAGCAAAGCAGAGGGGAATCTTGAACATGCAGATACATGATTTCCTTCTAGCTTATATAAACTACCATTAAATTGATCTCCCCTTCTCAAAGGAAGAGATTCTCCTTCCAACAGTCTCTACCCATCATCCCAGGCTAATGAGTTCTGATGGTGACTAGGGTTTCAGCTGAGATGAAAGCCTCACAGTCTCTTTGGCTGTTCACCTGCAAGATGTTTCACAGGTACCTTCAGAGATAGGAATAGGGAAAAAAAAAAAAAAAAAAAACAAAACCAAACCCTGAAAGGCACGACCTTTCATTTAGAAAGACTTGGGTTTGTGCTCTGCTGCCACTATGGAACAACTTCTCTAGATCTCAGCTTAAAAAGCATACCTACATTAAGCTAATTAAGGAGACTAAAAAAGATGATGGGGGCTGGGGATGTAGCTCAGTGGTAGAGTGCTTGCCTAGCATGCCAAGGCCTGGGTTCTATCCCCAGCACTGCCCAAAAAATAAAGTCGCATAAAAGAGATGAAGGACAAAAAATGCCTGACGTGGTACAATTTCGTAAATGTAACTGCTGTTAGTGTTGCCAGAAACCTGCATCTGGAGCGTCAAAAAGGGGCCTATGAAAAGGATGTACCGGACATGGGGGTACACGCCTGCTACTCTAGAGGCTGAGGCAAGAGGATCCAAGTTTGATGCCAGTCAGAGCAACTCACCAAGACCCTACCTCAAAATAAAATAACAAGGTTGGGTGTGGTAGGGCACATTTGTAATCCCAGTACTTGGGAGGCTGAGACAGGAGGATCACAGGTTCCTGGCTAGCCTCAGCTGCTTAGTGAGGCACTCTATAACTTAATGGGACCCTGTTTCAAAATAAAGAATAAAACTAGGACTGGGGGTGTAGTTCAGAGGTAAAATGCCCTGGAGTTCAATCCCCAGTACTACAAAAACAAAAAACAAAAACAAAACAAGCCAGGTGTGGTGGCGCATGCTTGTAATCCCAGTACTTGGGAGGCTGAGACCGCAAGATCCGGGTTCACAGCCAGCCTCAGCCACTTTGTGAGGCCTTCCACAACTTAGTGAGACCCTGTTTCCAAATAAAGAATAAAAAAACAGGACTGTAGGTGTAGTTTGGAGGTAGAATGCTTCTGGGTTCCATTCCCAGTACCACAAAAAACCCCACAAAAAACAAAAAACAAAGAATAAAAAACAGGCTGGGCTGGTGTATGTAGCCTGGAGGTAGAATGCCCCTGGGTTCAATCCCCAGTACAGCAAAAAAATAAATAAAATAAAAAGGGCTGGGGGTATAGCTCAGTGTTCGAGTTCTTTTTTTTTTTTTTTTTTTTTTTTTTTTTTTTTTTTTTTTTTTTTT
>PVLC010018708.1:0-31677 GCA_004027655.1 Graphiurus murinus
TGTGATACTTGAGATTGAACTCAGGGGCATTCTCTCTCTGAGCTACACCTCCAGCCTTTTTTATTTTTAAACAGGGTCTAAGTTGCTAAGGCTGGCCTCGAACATGGAATCCTCCCATCTCTGCCTCCCAAGTACTAGGATTACAGGTGTGTGCCACTGTGCCTAGCTCCAGGGCTTTTTCTTTGTGTTACTGTGGATTGAACTCAGAGGCATCCTACCTCCAAGCTACACCCCCCAACCTATTTTATTTTTTATTTCCAAACAGGGTCTCACCAAATTGCTGATAGCCTTGCTAAATTGCTGAGGCTGGCTGAGAACCTGTGATCCTCCTGTCTCAGTCCCCCAAGTACTAGGATTGCAGGTATGCATCACCATGCCCAGCTTCTATATTTAAAAAAAAAAATTAAATTTGTTTTTAAATTAATCTAACAAGGATGGGCCAAGGTGTAGTTTTCGTGGTATTTATATTGCTTAAAGGTAGGAAATTTCTTGGATTTGTTAAGAGATTGAGATTTCTCATCAACTTGGGAACATCTTTGGCTATTTCTCTGCTTCATTCTCACTCTCGTCTTCTTTTGGGGACTTCAATTATGCATATGCATGATGTGGTCTACAGGTCGCTGCAGCTCTCTCCAATTTTCTTCAGGCTTTTTTCTCTGTTCTTCAAATTAGATCATTTCTTCAGGTTCATGGACTCTTACTTCTTCCATCCTCCAGCTGCTGTTAAACCCCTGCCCCCTTATTTTACTTTTCAGTTCTAGAATTTGCATTAGTCTTTCTCTCCCTTCCTTCCTTCCTTTCATTCTAGGGAATGAATCCAGGGCCTCATGCATGCTAGGCAAACACTCTACCACTGGGCTACATCCCTATTCCTTTTTAAAATTTCTATTTATTTATTTAGGGTTTCACTAAATTGCCCAGGCTGGCCTCACACTTTTTTTTTTTTTTTTTTTTTTTTTTTTGGTGGTACTGGGGATTGAACCCAGGGGCCTTTTACCTCTGAGCTACACCCCTAGCACTATTTTTTTATTTTTTATTTGGAAATCGGGTCTTGCTAAGTTGTTAAGGGACTCACTATGTTGCTGAGACTAGCCTCAAACCTGTGATCTTCCTGTCTCAGGCTCCCAAGTACTGAGATTACAGGTGTGTGCCGCTATGCCCAGCAGGGCTCGAATTTTTGATCCTTGTCTTAGCCTCCCAACTAGCTGGGATTGCAGGTGTGCGCCACTGTGCCTAGTTGGTTCTTTTTGTAGTTCCCATTTCTCTACTGAGAATCCCTATCTATTAACTCAATAAGATAATATTTTCCTTTATTTTAAATACATTTACATACGTCCATTTCATCTTTATTATAGCTGCTGTAATGTCTTTGTCTACTAAATTCAATATTTGAGTTAGTCTTATGATTGATTCCTATAGACTACCTTTATTTTCCTTTGCATTATCTAGTAAATGTTTTTATTGTAATATTAGATACTACAGGTGGATACATTGTAGAAATTCTTGATTCTGTTACTTCCTCCTAAGAGTTGCTTTGTCCTTGTAGGCAGTTCAATTATTGTGTGATCATTTTTAATAGGTAATTTATTTATTTAGTTTCTTAGGGTAGAATTTTAGAGTCCAAGGTATTTTTCTAAATCCCTCTCACTTTGTGTGTTCAACCTCCAAACTGTTCCAGAGCTTGTTAAAACACATATTTTTTGTATTGTTTGTTTGGGGCGGGGGGAGTACTGATTAGCACAGTCTAATAGAATCCACACATGTGTATTTCCTGCCTTTGGTTGCACTGTGCCTCTCTCTTCTTTTTTTTTTTTTAATTTTTATTTTGGTTCTGGCAATTAAACTCAGGGAAATTCTTCCTCCAAACTGCATCCCTAGCCACCCTCCCCATTTTTTAAAAAAACAGGATCTTCCTAAGTTGATGAGAGACTTGCAACATTGCTGAGGCTGTCTTTGAACTTGTGATCCTCCTGTCTCAGCCTCCCAGTGATGGGGTTACAGGCATGGACCACTATGCCTGGCTAGTGATTTGCTTTTAAATAGTGGGTTGACTAGTACCAGTTAACACCACTTCATCATAGTTAGGAGTGGAAGTTCTGATTTTAGACCTTTTGAATTTAAGGAATCTTGGGGCCATTTGGATAAAGAAATCTGTAAAGAAGAGCCTAGAGATAAATACTTAGAGGCATCAATGTCTGGGTAGTAAGTAGAAGGGCATGAGTCACATAGGAAAGTTATATAAAACGAGAAAAGTGGGGAGATCAAAGAATCTTCAGGGAACCACCAGTTTTTCATGGCTAAGTGAAAGCAGGTTGATTAAAAAAAAAGACATAGAAAGAATGGTCCAATCAGAAGGAGAGGAGTTGAGTGTCCCAGGAGCCACGCAGAAGAGGCTTTCAAGAGTACTTTTTATTTTTACTGTGTCTTCTCTGTGAGTGTGTGTGTGTGTGTGTGTGTGTGCGTGCGCATATATATGCACACAAAGTCTTTACATTTTTTCTCAATTAAACCCTGGGCTGAGGATATAGCTAGTGGTAGAGCACTTGCCTAGCATGTGTAAGGCCCTAAGTTCTGAACCCAGTGCTGGAAAAATACTTTAATAAACCTTATAACATAGCGTTGTTGTCAAATCTCAATTTATAGATGAACATGAAGACAAAAAGTGAGAAACAGAGATTGAATAACTTGTTCAAAATCATGTAGCTGCAAAGGGTCAGAGACAGTTTTTTTGGCTTTTGTTTTGTTTTGTGGTACTTGGGATTAAACTCAAGGTTATTCTACCCCTGAGCTACACTTCCTCCCGATTTTATTTTTTATTTTCAAACAAGGTTTTACAAAGTTGCTGAGAGTCATGCTAAGTTGCTGAAGCTGGCCTTGAACCTAGGATCCTCTTCTCAGTATTGGGATTACAGGCTTGAGAGCCAGGTCTTGAATCCAGGCATTCTGGCTCCAATGCTCTAAAACAGCACAATGCACTGCTTTACTCCAAAATAAGAGAGGATGGCACATGCTGCAGGCTGTCAGGAAGCTGAGGGTCGAAATGTGCTCAGTGGATTAAGGAATAGGGTCACTGGTGAGCTCTGAATGACCTCACTGTAGTAAACAATAAGCGATAATTAGCTGCTCAACAGGATTGGTTCCTGGGTCTAAGTATTCTTTTGCACCAGCAGAGTGCCATTCCCATGGCATCTCTCAGTCTGTTGCAGTCTTCTTTCTCAGAAGCCTATTCCAGGGGTACTTTCAGAAAAAGGAGAGACCCACTCTCTAAACACATTCAGGGAAAATAGGATGCAGTACTTCAGCTTCCTAAGGGCATGAGGAGAGGTGGGAGGCGCCTCGCCAACCTCACGACTCCGCCCCGGCACAGATGTGCATGCATTTAAACACATCATCAACTCAATTACCTAGGTGCAGATTACCTTGCAAATCTTCAAGGGCTCACAGCTGTCTTCAGGTGTTCAGAGGATTATTATGGGGAGATGGTGATCAGCTGTTCTCCATGTCTCCTGTGGGCAGAACAAAAGGAAAGAAGCTTAAATGTCAGCAAGGGATTTAGATGTAAGTGAGAACTCTGTGAGCAGGGAGGTCCTGTGGACCCAATCGGCTCCAGTCTTTTGGTCTCATTAGCTCCCTGTGTTCCCTTCCCCACCGTGCTGATTTTGGTGTTTATTGTAACAACAACGATGACAAAAACAACAATAGCAAATACTTATATAGTTCTCTCTTTGTGCCCGGCACTGTTCTTAAGGGTTCTTATTCACTCATTTGATACTCATAGAGCAACACAATTTGACATAAATACTGTTGCCGGCTTCATTCTATAGCTAAGAAAACTGAAACACAGAGAGGACCAGTAACTTGCCAGAGATCACACAGCCATCAAATGTCAGAGCCAAGAGTTGATGTCTCAAAGTTCACCCTCATAATCACAACCCCTACACTGCTAATCTGTAGATAGTGCTTTGGAACAGAATTCAAGATAAGAAAGAAGGATAACAAATTGGCATGGAGGTCCATGTAGATTGTTACCAAATGGCCCACAAGGAATCATAGCCCTCTGAGTTCACCTCTTCGTGTCATTCCCTCCGGGTTGAGTCTGCCAAGCACAATGACTTGTCGAACCAGTAAATGTGGTGGAAACAACTTTCTGGGACCCCGAGTCCAGGTCAGAAGAGGTCTGGAGCCTCTGCTTTCTCTCTGAAAACCAACTGCCTTGAGAAGAAGTCCACGCTGCCCGGACACTGAGAGAAGCCACATGCAGAGCCTTGGAGGCTGAGAGACCACACAGAGGTGGATGGAAGCATCCCAGCTAAAGGCCAGCGACACCACAGTAAACCCCCAGGCCATCGTCCCTCACACTGTCCAAGAGACACACGAAGGGCAGGGGTGAGCTGAACCTGCTGAGTCCTGCATGAAATTCTGACTTAAAAAGGGTTGTGGTTTGAGGTCACTAAGCCTTTCTTCCTTCCTTCCTTCCTTCCTTCCTTCCTTCCTTCCTTCCTTCCTTCCTTCCTTCCTTCTTTCCTTCCTTTCTTTCTTTCTTTTTTTTGCAGTCCTGGAGATTGAACCCAGGGGCATTCTACCTCTACATCCCCAGCCCTATTTTTATTCTTTATTTTGAAACAGGGTCTCACTAAATTGCGGAGGGCCTCACTAAGTAGCTGAGGCTGGCCATGAACCTGCAATTCTTCTGTCTCAGCCCCCCAAGTACTGGGATTACAAGAGTGCACCACCATGTCCGGCTAAGCATTTCCTTTTTATTGTGACAACTTATACATAATGTAAAATTTACCATTTCTTTGCCATGGTGGGGCTTGAGCCCAGGGCCTTGTACATTCTAACCATGTGCTCTGCCACTGAGCTACCCCCTCAGCCCCATTTTAACCAATTCTAAGCATGCAATTTAGTGGCATGAAGTACATGCACACTGTTGTGCAACCATCACCACACTGGACCTCTGTGCCCAATAAACAATACTCCCTATTGCCCTCCGCCCAGCCCCTGTTAACCAGTTTTGTTCTACTTTCCGTCTGTGCCATTATTATTATTATTATTATTTTTCGCATACTTGGAATTGAACCAAGGGTCTTGCACGTGCTAGGCAAGCATTCCACCACTAAGCCATACCCCCGGCCCTTTTTAAATTTTATTTTGAGACAGGGTCTCGTTAAATTGCCCAGGCTGGCCTTGATTTTGTGAGTGTTCTGTCTCAGCCTCCTGAGTAGGTAGGATGTCTGTAAGAATTTAAGTTAGAGCCGGGCGTGGTGGCGCACGCTTGTAATCCCAGCATTCGGGAGGCTGAGACCAGAGGATCCGGGTTCGCGGCTAGCCTCAGCTACCTAGTGAGGCACTCCGCAACTTAGTGAGACTCGGTTTCAAAATAAAGAATAAAAAATAGGGCTGGGGGTGTAGCTCGGAGGTAGAACGCCCCTGAGTTCAATCCCCAGTACCGCAAAAAAAAAAAAAAAAAAAAAAGAATTTAAGTTAATAAGTTTTAGCAGGGCATGGTGGTACATGCTTGTAATCCCAATATTTAGGAGGCTAAGATAGGAAGATCATAGGTTTGAGACCAGCTTCAGCAACTTAGTGAAACTGTTTCCAAATAAAAAATTAAAAATCAGGTTGGGAGTGTAGCTCAGAGGTAGAATGCCTGAGTTCAATCCCCAGTACACCACACACACACACACACACACACACACACACACACACACACACAAAGTTTTAAGCTGGTTTTCTAGGTTGTAACATATAACTTTATATAGATACCAATAGACTTAATAATCCACTTTTAGAGTATATTAAGGTGCTTGTTAGTTTATTAAATGTAAGAGAGTCATAGATGCATTGGGGAACCAGCCAAGAGTTTCAGTGTGCTTTGTCATTTGTACATTTAATTCCACCATGTCATGGCCCACAGTACTATGGGTAAAATTATAATTACACTTAACCTTTAAAGTTGAGAGAGTATATATTATTTTTATCTTTCACAACAGCCTGATGAAGTAGAATTTCTTTTTAATTTTATTTTATGAATCAAGGGACTAAGGACCAAGGAATTTAAGCAACTTTCCCAAGATCATTGTAACAGGTTGGTTTGCAACTACTTATTGATCACTCCTATTTGGGAAAGGAAATGGGGAGGGAGCCAAAAAGAAAATTTAGCAGTTTGAAAGAGATAATACAATCTTGGTCCTCAAAGAGCATCTGCTCTCCTGGGAATCACCCTTGATTGTATCCTGGGGAAAGTTCTTCAATAATGCTGAATAATGACCAAGATGGCTTCAAGATGTCTCTGGTTATTAGGTATACCTATGTCTCCCATTAAGAAACAAATATGCTTGGCTGAATTTAGGACAGAAGGAGCACAATGGGGCAAGCCAGGCCCACTCTCATTAAGTAAAGCCACAGAATCATCTCCTGTGCAAAAAAAAAAAAAAAAAAAGACATAAAATCAATTCAGTGGGTCACTAAACATTTTAAAAATGAAACAGCAAAATTCATTGCAATAGTGCAATAGTAAGGACAAGTGTTTTTCTGTGGGTTTTATTTCCATTGCCCGGCCATTGTTTATGTATATACAGTGCACCTCCACAGCCCCAGCCTTTGGGATCTGGGTCATGACGTGGGAAGCCTTTCTTCCGGTAGATACCGGTGAGAGCACTGGACAACCGTTGCCCTAGCCTACTTCTCTCCAGGCTGCAGATGCCCTCAAGGTGCAGAAGTATCCCACCAACGCTGGGGGTGCCTGCCTTGTCAACACACAGGCAAACACATAGAAAGAGGTGAATATGACGTTAGCCCAGGGATAACACTCCAAAGGCAAGTCTGGAATGGCTTACCGTGTAGCCTGTAAAATTCTGCCTCTGTGATTTCATGGCTAGAGGCCTTGGAGACACAATGTTACCGCCAGGGAGAGTGAGTTCTAGTCTCCCATCTCCATCAAACCTATCTGCTGGGGCTCCATTTCTCAGTCTAAAGACTAGGGATCAGACTAAATTACCTTCTCTTCACTAAGAGAAGGAATGTGAGAAGTTTGAGTTCACTACCTCCTTGTCTTTCCAGTAGGATCCCTGGGATAGGAATGAGAGGGAAAGGCTGTCTTTTTAAAAAATGCATCCCGTTTTTTATTTGTGAATACAAACAAAAAATGTTGGTAGGGATAGACAAACACCATCTTTGACAAATGGCTAGTATAGACTTCAGGTTTGAGACAGGCATTTAGCTTTAGTACCTTGCTCAGGTCTGTATGTCTCTAATCATAAACCTTACATCACTTTATTCTCATTATTTAAATAATAAGCTATAATGGCTTATGTGTGACAATGTACCAACAGCACCTCACCCACATATAAAATTCTGTCCCTATAATTAAGCCATATATATAAAAAGGTACTTGGAATTGCTCAGGAGGTAAAAGCGCACTGTCACAGAGATCCTTTAGGCTGAGCTCTGGAAATAGGGACTTCTTGCTGTTGGTGGGATTTCAATTCTGGGGTCTACACAGAGGGACAGAGCTGGGCAGGTGACCATTGACAGCCCATGGACACGGGAAAGGCTCCTGGTGGAAGAGAAGGAAGCCCAGACGTCACTGACAGCCAATGTTTTTTGTGTTTTGTTTTTTATAGGGCCTCACATATGCCAGGCAAATGCTCTACCACTGAGCTATACCCTGAACCTGCCATGGTTTTTCAAGTATTAAGAGAAAAGAATTGCAGCGTCTCAGCAATATGGCTCTGGTTCGCCAATATTAGCAGGGAGACAAAGTGCAGAAAGTTCTGAGAGCTCTTCCAGCCACAGTCTGGGTCCAAGAAATGTCTCAGAACCCTAAGCTGCTGCTACTTCTTTTTTTTTTTTTTTTTTTTTTTTTGCGGTACTGGGGAACTAGGGATGGAACCCAGGGGCATTCTACCTCTGAGCTATACCCCCCAGCCCTATTATGTATTCTTTATTTTGAAACAGGGTCTCACTAAGTTTCGGAGAGCCTCACTAAGTAGCTGAGGCTGGCCATGAACCTGCAATTCTCCTGTCTCAGCCTCCCACGTACTGGGATTACAAGCATGCACCACCACACTCGGCTAACCCTGAGCTTCTTGACACACTGAGCTGAATTGGGAGCATTTCCGGCTATACACAGACAGGTCTGGGAGTGACCTGCTTTGTTTACAATTTAGGAGTAGAAATTGCTTTCATCAAAGCCCAGTGTTGTAGTGTGGGCCTGTAATCCCAGTACTTGGGAGGTTGAGACAGGAGGATTGCAGGTTCAAGGCCAGCCTTAGCAATTTAGTGAGACCCTTAGCAACTCAGCAAGATCCTGTTTCAAAATAAAAAATAAAAAAAGGACTAGGGGTGTAGCTCAGAGGTAAAATGCCCCTGGGTTCAATTCCCAGTAACCTCCTGCTCCCCACCCACCAATCATTTTCATTATACAGAAAACATCCTTGTCCATTTGCATTTCAAGCAAAATAATGCTGATTGGTCGATTTACGCAAATTCATCTCCATTGGGGGTGCCACATGTTTATTCAATTTGAGAACAGACTATTTAGTTGTGAATCTGGATATGAGAGAGATTGTTTGAATTGTTTCATTTGTATTTTCCCATGGCAGAGAGAAATGTATGTAATTTGATAGCTGATTTCTTTTAATGGCAATCTTTAAAAAATAACTTTCCCAAGCACGACACTCTATTAAGTAGACTGGAATATTGCCCAACTCCCTGGATATGGTTTGTTTTTTGTTTGCTTGAATTTTTAAAAATTTTATCATTATTTCTTAGTTGGAAACAGGGTCTCACTAAGTTGCTGAGTCTGACCTTGAACCTGTGATCTTCCTGTTTCAGTCTCCCAAGTACTGAGATTACAGGCAGGTGCCACACCTAGCCAAAATCAATCTGGTTTTTGTTTGTTTGTTTTGCTTGGTAGTGGTACTGGGGTTTGAACCCAAGGCCTTGCACATGGTAGGCAAATGCTGTCTACCACTGAACTACATCCCTAGCCCATCTGGATATGAAAGAAAGCACAGAAGGGCATACATTAAAGGAGAAAGTAAGGAAACAGTTTTTAAAGGTTAACGCATTGTATTTATTGGAACTGGTAACTCCATCTTCTCTCTCCCCAAACTAACCTCAAGACCAGCTTATCTAAGTAAACCAAAGGAAATTGAATCTTAGCCTCCACTATACATTCAGTACATTTTGGCTGACATTTTAAACCCTGTTTGAAATTTGGTTGCCTTCCAAGCACATGCAATACTAGAACAGAGAAATAGTATAGATGACTATCTCATTTTTCTTTCTCTCTAAAACACTGACAATGATTCTTTGTAAAATGTCTCAGGACACCCAAGGAAGTTAGCAACCAACATTTTGCAGAAGTCTGTCAAGAACTAATTATTGCAATTTTTATAATGTGTGTATTCCCTTTCATAGGCTTCTTGTGGTGTGTGATTACACAGGCAAGAAAGGCGACTGGGACTTGCGGCTGCCAAACATCCACCAGAGTGAAGATGCAGGTTTGAAGAATGGTGTTTCCAGCTCCCAGGAAAAGAGAACAGTGACCTCAGGTGACCCAGGCAGAGCTACCAGAAACCCTTGCTGGTCCTCTCCCACCTAGAGCAAACATGAACCGGCAAAACAGGAGAAATCCATACCTCTTCAGTGTCTCAGGAATCCTCACAAACATGCTGGTCCCAGCAGGGCGTGCCACCTTAGAGTTCCATGCTGTGCTGACAGGATGCACAAGCACCAGTCACAGAGAAACCCAAGCCTTGTTTTAGCAAGTTAGTTTCAACTAAATTAGCTTTACCAAAGCTGTTAACCAAGGCACCCTGTAACCAGAGCCTGCCTCGTAAGCAGGCTTCCACCCTTTTCCCTATCAGAAGGGACGACTTACTACATGAAGTGTGTGCATGAAGGTGCCAAGGTCATGCATGGCTCTTCTCAAACTGGATGACAACCCTTTGGAAATGGAACCCTTTGCAATCAGGGTGCATAAGAGGATCTCATTCTAGGTCACCCGGCCCAGCAGGTTTGCCTGACTGATTTGCGGAATCAACCACCCAAGGCAGTTTTAGATTTTTTTCTCTGATAAGATTCCAGCCTTTTTAATGTAGGGAAGAGACACATAGATTGTTTAATCCTACTTGCTGGAGGGCTTTTATTTCAAATTTCATCTATGCCCACCTACCCTTTATTCCCATAAACAAAGACCACTCTCATGCCTTCTCTGCATATACACAGTAAAGTCATGCTTGCAAATGACAAACACATACTAGAGTACAGTCGTGCACATACTCAACACGGACGATGATGTTTCCTTTCATAACATTTTACTTTACCATCTCAATTTTAAACTATTTGCTGGGCTTAAAACTATGTGGGGTTTGTGTGTGTGTTTTGGGGGGACAGTTTTTCTTTTCTTTTTTTTTTTTTTTTGGCCCTGGGATTGAACCCAGGGCCTCACACATGCTACGCAAGTACTCTACCACTGAGATACACCCCAGACCTTTTTTATCGGGGGGAGTGGTACTTGGGATCCAGCCCAGGGATGCTCAACACTGTGCTACATCCCACATCCTTTTTAGTTTTTTAAATTTTGAGACAGAGCCTTACTCAGTTGCCCAGGCTGGCCTTGAACTTGCAATCCTCTTGCCCCAGCCTCCCAAGTACCTGAGAGTACAAGTGTGTGCCAGCATACCAGGCTTAGCGTGTATTTTTAAAGCATTTCTCAATACACACGTATTTTAAATGCGCTCCATTATATATGTACATTCATACACATAAAACCATTTCTTAAAAAGTATATTCTTTTTAGAGCCACGATTTTGCTAGTCACCACTACTGTCTGAATCCATCTTTTTGTTTTGCTTTGTTTTGGTTATTAAGATCATTTAAATGACCAAAGGCAGTCAGTTTGTCTGTGCCATACAAACATATCCATAATTTAATATCTCTCTATAGATAATAGGCAGTGAGCTGAAGGTTTCCATAGAAATGCAAAGTCCAAAAATATATTGAGGTTTCTTTCCTCACCTCTGTTCAATTTTCCTTTCATTACTAGGTGGTAGAAGGTCACAGTTTCATTTTCTGGGCATTTGAGAAATGCAGCCATTATGGTTCTATTCAAAATGATTTCTTCATGTATGCACCTATTATTGTCTGATGGTCCCTGTGAGGTGAGCAGATCAGGAATTACAATTCCTATATCCATATGAGAAACCGAAGGCAGAAGAGGGTTAGCAACTTGCCCACAGCTGTGGTACCCACAAACTAACAAACTGGGGTTCAAACCCAACCCTTCTGTTTCCTAAGCCACTCTCCTTTCTATATACTGTGCTATGAAAAAGTTATACTGGTGTTTTTGAAACAGACCTAAAGTCTCATGTGCTTGGGTCCTCCTCTAAAATAAAAAATCAAGGAAGAGTGCACCAGGTGAGTTTGACACGTGGTGTCTCACCCAGTGCAGCCTCCTGTGCACTGGATGGTGGGGATGGAGTCTATGTAGTGTGCAGGGGGACAGTTTTACAGTCTGGCAGCAGCTGCACTGTACGCATCCTTGGGGAAGCTCCAACACTCTGCATTTGGGCTGCAGCCACCAAATGTTCCTCCCAACCCAGCCCCATGGCTCCCAGCTATCCTGGCCTGCTTTCTCACTCTCTGGTAAAGTGCAAGAGTGAGGGGAAGGTAGCTGGCACTGAAAAAAGTTGGTACTGGGTTAAGGGTTGGCATGGCTCCTTGTAGATACTTGAGGTGGGGAGAGAAGTAGAAGATGGGAGAGATTGGCCACAATTCCTGGAACTTGCCCAAGGCAGGAAGCCAGGAAGCTTTTGCACAAAGTAGCAGAACATGAAGTGCTGGTCTTGGTTCATCAAACTACATAGTTGGTGAGCTGGGGAAGACATTTGAGAAGTTATCAAATCATTCATTCATTCATTCAACAAATACTTTTGGAACATTTATAGGCACCAATGATATAGCAGAGAACAAATCAAAGTCCCAGTTCTCAGGGAGCTTACATTCTAGTGGAGAGAGACAAATGTTAAGCAGGTAAATAAATAATATGCCAGTTAGTGATAAGTGCTATAGACAACAGGAAAGCAGGGTAAGAGGAAGAGTGGTTGAGACTTAGTCTATTTTCCATTACTATAATGAAATGCCCAAGGCTGGGAAACTTTATACAGCAAAGAGGTTTATTTTGTCCAGTTCTGAAGATTTGAGGGCATGGTACTGGCCTAGGCTTGGCTCTGGTGAGGACCTCTGGTAGATGGCATCACAGTGGTGGGGCTATATGTGCAAGGGAAAGGTAATATTGCAAGGCAGGAAGCCAGAGAGAGACTTACATCAGGCTCACTCTTCTATATCAACTCACTCTTGTGAACACTAACTCAGGGTCCCATGGGAACGACACTTATCCCCTCCCAGGGCAGCTCTCACAATGACCAAACCCACTTCCTCAAGACCCACCTCTTAAAGGTCCCAACACCTCTCAACATCGCCACAGTGGGACCAAGTTCCAAGGCATGAAACTTTGAGGAATAAATTCAAACCATATCCAAACCACAGCAGACCTGGGGATAGGATCTTACACTTGGTGCTTAGCCTGAAAAGGTGCCAACAATGGCATTTGCACAGAGACTTGGAGGAAATGAGGGAAGCAGCCCGGGGGATTTCTGATGGGAAGAGAATTCTCTGCAGAGGAAAGAGCAATTGAAAAGACTGGCCTGGGAGTGCACACGGCACGTGTAAGGAACGGTGAGGAGGCCAGAGGGAAACAGGAAGGGAGACTGTGGGTCCAGACCTATGGCCAGTGCTAGGCTCAGGGAAGATGGAGCCACCGAGGGCTTCAAGCAGGGAAGGACAGGGTCTGACTTCTAAAAGATCCCTTTAGGCTGTTGTGTTGGAAAAATGTCTTGATGTCTTAGGGGTATGCCAGTGACTGGGATGAAAACCTATTCTGGGGAGACCTTATATATGGCTCAGTTGCTCTCATATCCCCCCGGTTTTGTTTTGGTACTAGAGATTGAACTCAGGGGCATTGTACCTCTGAGCTACACCCCCAGCCCTTTCATTTTTTATTTTGAAACAGTGTCTCGCTAAGTTGCTGAGGCTGGCTGTAAACCGGTGGTCCTCCTGTCCCAACCTCCCAATTACTGGGATCACAGGTCCAGGTTGGTTTTAATGTTCCCCCTCAACTGGTTTCCATCAATTTCTTTCCAGGCAGCAGATTCTTTAAAATGCAAGCTCTGGTCTTGCCAACATCCCTTCCCAGTCCTCACCCTAAACACCTTAATAGCTTTTACTTGCTCTGAGGAGAAAGTGCAAACTCGTTTCCCTGGCCTCAAAGGTCCTGCTGGATTTCACTCTTTCCTGTGCTTCTCTCTTCCTCTCTCCACCCCAGCCCTGCGAGTCCTCTCTTGGCTCTTCCTAGCACAAAGAGCTCCCAGGCCACTTCTTCTCCCTGATATTCTCTTCCCTGTGTCTGCATGGTTCATTCTTGTAGATTCCCTGCCTGAGGGCTCCAGAAATGTTTTGAATTAGTTCATTCATCAATCAAATGTGGTACATAAAATGAAGACACCATGAAACCCATTGTTTAAAATCACTTGTTTTGGAAGAAAGCTCAGATTTCTCTAATACTGAAACTTCATTCAGTATGACTTCAAATTATGTCAATATATTTTGGAGTAAATATATGTGATATTAATAAATTACAAGATGCTGTTTTGTAACACCTCCCTAGATGATGTAATTCAAATTCATTTTCCCACACCATTGCACCAGGACAAATGACGTGAAAGGACGTGGAGGACTCTGAAGAGCATAATGGTAAGTGGGAGAAGCCAACTGGAAAAGGCTTGTATGTATGATTCCAACTAAATGGCATCCTGGTAAAGGCAAAACTATGGAGGCAGTAAAAAAATCGATAGAAACCGGGTGTGGTGGTGCACACTTGTAATCCAGTACTTGGGAGGCTGAGACAGGAGGATCACAGGTTCAAGGCCAGCCTCAGCTACTTAGTGAGGCCCTCTGCAACTTAGTGAGACCCTGCTTTAAAATAAAGAATAAAAATAGGGCTGGGAGTGTAGCTCAGAGGTAGAATGCCCCTGGGTTCCATACCTAAAAAGTTTCCACACACAAAAAAAGTTTCTAGGCAGTAAAAATACTCTGCAGGATACTATAATGGGGGTACATACTCTCATATATTTACCCAGACCAATGGCATGTATAACACCATTAGTGAACTTCAATGTAAAACATGGACTCTGGGTGATTATAATGTGTCAGTGTAGATTCATCAGTCATAAAAATGTACCACTCTGGAAGGAACATTGATAATGGTAGCGGTGGTGGGAGATAAACATATTGGGGATGGAATGTGGGATCTTGTATCTTTCCATCAATATTTCTGTGAACCCAAAACTGCTCTAAAAATTGTCATGTATGTATATATATGTGTGTGTGTGTGTTATACACACATACATATGTATATGTGCACACATACAATTTATATATATAAATTATCATATGTGTGTATATATATACACATAAATAAGTACATATATGCACTGGTTTGGATTACATTTTAGTGTTCCTATTATTTTGTCTAACTCTTTGTTGAGATCTTTTTAAATTCTGAAATCAGGCTGTTCAATATTATATTGCAGCCTAGCCACACATGTGGCTAAAATTTTAATTAGCTAAAATTAAATCTTAAAAAAGTCATCCAGGCATGGTGGTGCACACCTATAAATCCAGTTTGTGGGAGGCTAAGACAAGGGGATTGAAAGGTCAAGGCCAGCCTTGGCAACTTAGACTCTGTTTCAAAATAAATAAAAAGGGACTAGAGGTATAGCTTCAGTGGTAGAACATCTCTGGGTTCAACCCCCAGCACTGCAAAAATAATAAATAAAAAATTCACACCTCAGTTCCCATGTGGCTAGTGGCTACCACAGATGTAGAACATTTCTATCACTACATAAAGTTCTCTTGGATAGCAGTGTTCTAGAGCTTACCTTTTACACTCCACAGCATTTTGAAATACCTTCTAAGGAGCTGTCTGTAACAGGGTGACAATGACTCTACCAATCACCCCCTTTCAGACCCTTCTTTGTGTCAAGCAGTGTGGTAAGAGAGTACCTTCTATGAATACATATTATCTTATTTAATCCTCATAGGATTAAACCATGCGTCAGCTCCAGGCCATTCTACAATGTCACTATAATAAATGAGACTTAATGTCTATTAACTTAGGTTTCCATACTCAACTCCTTAATCAATAGTCAAAATTCAAGCCAGGCTTGGTGGCTTACGCTTGTAATTCCAGTACTTGGGAGGCTGAGACTGGAGGATCTGGGTTCGAGGTCAGCCTCAGCTATGTAGTGAGGCCCTCTGTAACTTAGTGAGACCTTGTTTCAAAATAAAGAATAAAAAAATAGGATTGGGAGTATAGCTCAGAGGTAGAATGCCCCTGGGTTCAATCCCCGGTACTGCAAAATAAATAAATAAATAGACAAAATGCAGGTTGGTCCCCAATCCTATTGGGTCATACAGTGACTTCTGATGCAAACCTGAGACACTTCTTGCCAGTGTGCAGTGTGGCATGTGTCTGCCATGGCTCTGATGCTGGAGGCTTGGTCCCCAGTGTGGCAATGTTGAGAGCTGGTGGGGCCTTTAAGGGGCGGGGCCTCGTGGGAGTTGGTTAGGTGATTGCAGGGGATGCCCTCAGGAGGAATTCCTGCAGTTCTTGTGGGATCCTGAGTTAGTTCTAGAGAGAGGGTTGTTATAAAAAGAGCAAGCCTTGCCTCTCCATGCCTCTGGTGTCCTGTCTTGCCAGGTCATCCTTCCCCTTGCATGTACTCCTGCCACTATGATGTCATCTGCCATGAGGCCTCCTTCACCAGGGCTGAGCAGAAGCTGGCACCCTGCCCTTGAATCTCCAAGATCATCAGCTGAGTAAGCCTCTTTTCTTTATAAAGTTACCCAGCTTCAAATGTTTAATTACAGCAATGGAAAATGGACTATACTACAATGTCTTTTCAGAATCTGGCGGGCTTAGAAATTCAAGTACCACAGGGCATAAATACTGATGCCCAAGATAGCCAGACATTCAAATCTAGTACTAAATAATGCTTTGGCATAGTGGTTTTTTTTTTTTTTTTTTTTTTTTTTTGGTACTAGGGATTGAACCTAGGTATTCTACCTCTGAGTTACACCCCATACACCCCAGCCCATTTTATTTTTTTAAATTTTGAAACAGAGTATTGCTAATATACTGAGGGTCTTACTAAGTTGCCAAGACTGGCCTTGAACCTGTGATCCTGTCTCAGCCTCCCAAATACTGGGATTTCAGGCACGTATCACCGTGCCCAGCTTAATTTATCCTTTATCAACTAAATTATAAAAGCTTAAATATGTTCCCTAGCAAATGGTCTATTTCAGAAAAATATATGCACAAATACATATAGGTGAGCACATGGACAAAAACAAGAACAAGGTGGGAGATGTTGTGATCACCTGTAAGGCAGAAAAAAACTCCAGATATATTTTTATTTTGACTTAACAAATATATCTGTATAAATTACCTAATCCTTGGCAGCTGAGAGTAACTCAGTCATAAACAATGAGAAAAACAAGCAAACAAACCTGAAAGTGAAAGGCAATTCCAAATAACTTCCTGTAAGGAATATTTTGAACATTAAAAGTGATAAGCAATTCATTTTTGTCTGTAGAAAGTCAGTTTATTAGTAAATAAAAATTTACAGAATATTGTTTTTAGCTGGACATGGTGGTACGCACCTATAATACCAGCTACTTGGGACGGAGCCAGGAGGATAGCCAGTTGGAGGCCAGCCCGAGCAACACAGCAAGACCTTGTCTTTTATAAAAATTAATAATTAGCAGTATAGCATGTTGGCTTGAAGTAAAGGTATCAAATTGATACCCTTGGTATCTTCACGTCCTGGCTTGGCTCTAGAGTTAACTACATTTTCTACCATCTTACAGATGAGAAAACTGATGCTCAAAGCCAAGTACTGTATTTCTTGGGTAATAAGTAGTCGAATCCCAATTGAAACCTACGTCTCATCAACTCAAGAAGTCCATTCTCACTCCCAGTCTAGGCCAAACTGACTATGAGACTCATCTTCCTCTAATTTTTGTGGTTGAAATTCTGATTGAAACCAGAATATTAGACCATCAATTTTTTAAAACCTGAAATTGTGCCTGGAAGGAGCAGCCAGAACCTTTATCATGCAAGGCTAGTTTAGTTTCTGATTCAGAATATTCTTTTGTCTTGCCAAATTTATTTTAAACATTATGCTTCAATCTGTGGGAAATGTCTAGCATTGCTTTTGTTTATTTGAAAGCTTACATATATTTTAATTTCATATACCTAAGAAAGTTCTTCCAACCATTAAACAACCCATAGCAGGGCTCAGGAAACATTTTCTATAAAGGGCAGGTAGTAAACATTTAAGACTGAGGGTCACATAGTCTCTGTCACAATACTCAGTGCTGCCACTGGGTTGTGAGAATAACTACAGAAGACACAGAAATAAACCAGCCTGGCTATGCTCCAACACAACCTTACACATGAATTCTGAAATTTGAACTTGACATAAATTTGTATGCCATAAAGTCTAACTTTTTCAAATGTTGTAAATATAAAAAACATTTTTTTTTTTGTACTGGGGATTGAATCCAAGGATTTTCTACCTCCAAGCTACCCCCTCAATTCTTTTTTTATTTTTTATTTTGAAACAGAGTATCAGTAAGTGGTGGAGGGCCTCATAAGTTGCTGAGGCTGGGAACCTATGATCCTCCTGTCACAGTCTCCCAAGTGCTGGAATTACAAGTGTGTGCCACCATGCCCGGCTATAAAAATCATTTTTAGTACATAGACCAGATAAAGACAGGTAGAATTAGGTTTTGGTCCTTAGTTTGCAACACCAACCCTACAAACCTGTAATCCCAGTACATGGGAGTCTGAGACAGGAAGATCACAGGTTTGAGGCCAGCCTCATCAACTTAGTGAGGCCCTCAGAAACTTAGTGAGATTCTATTTCAAAATAAAATAAGATGAAACAAAATAAAAATAAATCCGAGGATCTAGAACACCCCTTGGTTCAATCCCCAGTACCCACCACCGCCCCCCAACCAAAGAATATAGAAGAATCACACCGGGTATAGTGGCACACACTTGTAATCTCAGCAACTCAAGAGGCTGAGGCAGGAGGATTACAGGTTCAAGGCCTGCCTGGGCAAAGCAGTGAGACTCTGTCTCAAAATAAAATAAAAAGGGATGAAGATGTAACTCAGTTGTAGAGCTACTTGCCTAGCAGCAAGACGTTGGGTTTGATTCCTGGTACTGTAAAAACCACCACCAATAACAACAAACAAAAAACCAGAACTATGCTCCATTTTTTTTTTCTGCTTGCTTAGCTTAATGGATTCTGCCCTATTTTAAAGAAGTAAAAATAATAAAAGCCACAAGAAGGTAATTTAATACTCTGTGGGGAAGGGGCATTTTAAGATCATGAGCTGGGAGCTGGGCATGGTGGCGCACACTTGTAATGCCAGTACTTGGGAGGCTGAGACAGGAGGATCCAGGTTCGTGGCCAGCCTCAGCTACTTAGTGAGGCCCTCCACAACTTAGCAACTTAGTGAGACCCTGTTTCAAAATAAAGAATGAAAAATAGGGCTAGGGGTGTGCTCGGAGGTAGAATGCCCCTAGGTTCAATCCCCAGTACCACACACACACAAAAAAGATCATGAGCTGGGGATGCTATGACATGTGCTTGTCCATCATTGTCACTCCATGTGCCTTAGCTGTGATACAGTGGCACAAATACAACACACTCTGTTAGTGATGCCTCCTTTCCTCAGCCACAGAATGGTATGCTGTGAATAATGTAAACTCTGCAAATATTAGGCTAAATATATTGTCCCAACTTGGAATTAGAGGACTTAAAAGAAAGATTTGTTTTAATCTTCTCCACAAAGGGATGATTTGTGTACAGTTTTCTATAATTAACATACCATTAGTTAAAGAGTTGCTAATTGGGTTCCTCTCTTATGTAATTCAATATTGATTGAGGGGCTTTCATATGCCAGGTACTATTCTAGCCCTTGAATATATTATTGTAAACTAATTCTCTTATACAGTTATCCTCGGTGTTCATAGAGATTGGTACCAAAATCCAGGGATGTTTGAGTCTCATATAAAATGGCATAGTACTTGCATATAATCTATGTGGACCCATCAAGATAAAGTACTTTAAACCATCTTTTGATTACTTATACCTAATACATTAAATATGCTATGTAAACAGTTGTAATATTTAGGGAGTAATGACAAAGGGAAAAAAAGTCTGTGTATGTTTAGTACAGATGTGATTTTTCCCTAAATATTTTTGATTGGCTATTGATTAACTCTGTGGATGAGAAAAACCACAGATACAGAGGGACAGCTGTGTCCCCTTTCAGAAGTATGCACAATATAATGTTCTCTCATTGGCAACAGCCTACTACCATTGAGCTCTTTATATGACAATCCACAAAATGAACATTAAAAATTAGTAACAGTTAATTTGTTAGTTAATTCTTTTTCATAAGTTGCTTTCAACGTAAGGAACAATACTGTCAAGCAAATGCAAATCAATACACATCCACTCAATATTTGCAAGGCAAAGTATTACTAGCATAAATTTTACAAGATATTTTTGCAATAATACTTCTGCTAAACTTCCCAATAAAATCAAGAACTTCACACAGATTTTTTTCTTTCCCACCTGCCTCTTTCATTTCTTCCCACAATCTCTGTCAAATAAGTTGAAGGAATCAGAGCAAAGCAAGAGACAGATCACGATTGGTTTAAGTCAGGAAAGTGTCAGGGCTGGAAACCAGGGCTTCTATTTTTAAGAATGCTCCATTACCCATTATCTCCTGGATGAAAAATTCAAATAAACCATTAATCATAAAGGCAGTTTTGGCTTATAAGCAAACCCTTTTTCAGACACAGTCTTTCTGTTCAAAGTGAGCAAAAACAAGGAAACTTTTTCCTTTTCAACACTCATTCTCCAAACATAAAAAACTAGAAATACCAGATGGACCTGGAGGTAATTAATGCACGGCAAGCTGAACCTTTTACCTGCAAGATCACTTTCTATGTGCATGAACAACTAATAATTGAAAAGTGACAATTTAGCTGAGCTCCTGGGTGAGGTGGTGGACTTTGCCTTGGACAAATGATCATTTTGTCTCCCCACTGCTTTGGTTCTTACCTTCTGGTCTAACCATAGGTATGACGTTGCTAGTGAAGCACGCCTTCCTTCGTTGTATTTTTTTTTTTCCACTTCCGATTTATAGTTTGAGGTAGCCACTGCACTTATACTTTTCCCAGAGCACTTAGTGGCAAATTAAGGGATAAAGATGGTGACGGTGGTGAGGGGAAAGGAGGGGCATCCATCGTGTTCTGTCTGGTCCCATAAAAATCTGACTTCCCGATGAACTGGGGCTGGCAAAGGGCCACCCCTGCAGTTCTAATCTAGTTTGGGCAGATCCTGAGGAGCTGCATTTTCATCTATGTCTTCAAGTTACCTACAGGTTGGCAGGAGGGATTTGCTTGTCAAGATCAGCTTCTGGACTGGAGCTAACCAGGATCTGCCGGCCTGTCCAGCACATGAGTCCTACTGCACCTAAGCCGACCATTGCCAGGTCCTTAGTGTGTTGCATGAAATATCTCTATACTTGTTCTAAGAGTGCATTTTTTTTTAATTTTTAGTTTTGTTGGTGTGGGGATTGAACCAAGGGCCTTGAGCATGCGAAGCACGGGAGCTATCAGTGAGCTACACCCGGACTCCATGATATAAAAAAGTACACACACACACACACACACACACACACACACACACACCTTAAAAACAAATTATGTTGCAATACAGTTTTCAGTCAGGCTTGGTACATACCTGTAATCCCAGCACTTGGGAGGCTGAGACAGTAGGATCACAGGTTGAAGGCCAGCCTCAGCAACTTAGACTCTGAGCAACTTAGCAGGACCCTGTTTCAAAAATTAAATTTAAAAAGGGATGGGATGTAGCTTGAAGGTAGAATGTTCCTGTATTCAATCCCCAGTACAAAAAAAAAAAGGAAAAAATAGTTATCAATTTTTAAAATACACAGTCATGTATGTGTTTCCATGTTAACATATCAAATAACAAGCCCTGGGTCCTAATGACTACCATACATTTGAAGTTGCTTAAATGATATTTCTAAGATATCTGCAACAATTATAATATGATATTTAAAAAAAAAAACAAACCTGTGACTTCTCTTAGTGAAAAGTTGCAAGTACATCTAATACTCCCGTGGTTTCTTGCCTATATTCATCTTATTGAAGGAGATGCTCAATTTTATTTATAGGTTGGCAAAAATTAAAGTATAATGATTTTATCCAAGGCCCCCCCTGGATTCTATCAATGGACTAACAATGCCTGAGAGGTCTGGAATGGAATAAAAACCCAACTAGTAAACAAGAGTCCAAGAACCAAGCTCTGCCTGAATGAAAAACTGTCCAAGCTGGAGATGTCTCTTCTTTCCCCACCATTTCGTTTGCAAATTTCAGTACTGGTTACCAGCAGAGGATTTCTTCTGCCCTCTGTCTCCCAGTTACCTGTCCTTGTGTGTGTGCAGTGTGTGCTGGTGTTTCTGAGCCCTGAGAGCTCCCTCAGAGCAGATACTGTTCTTTTTTTTTGTGGTACTGAGGATTGAACTCAGGGGCATTCTCCCTCGATCTATACCCCCAGTCCTATTTTTTATTCTTTATTTTGCAACCGGGTCTCACTAAGTTGCAGAGTGCCTCACTAGGTAGCTGAGGCTGGCCTTGAACCCGGATCCTCCAGTCTCAGCCTCCCAAATGCTGGGATTACAAGTGTGCGCGACCACGCCCGGCTGCAGATACTGTTCTAAAAGAGACCTGCCACAGCCAGGCAACATGGCACACACCTGTAATTCCAGCTACTCAGAAAACTGAGGCAGGAGGATATCAAGTTCAAGGCTAGCTGGGACAACTTAGCAAAACTCTATCTCAAAATAAAATTTTAAAAAGGGCTAGGGATATAGCTTAGTGAGAGCACTTCTGGGTTCAATCCCCAATAACACACACACACACACACACACACACACACACACACACACACACACACTGGAGGGACACACCAAAGGAAGACAAATATTCAGATAATCAACTGCAGAGTCTCCTAGAAAATGTAGGGGAAACTGGACACTTATCTTACTGATTTATATCCATTAATAGTTCTGCTTTCAGAATCTGCAATTGTGAAAAATTGCCTCAGCCAGGGCCCATTGTCCTCCAACTAAGTACTCTTTTATGAACCTATAATTAGAGGTCAACAGATGATGCTGTAGAAAAGCCTAGTGTCAGATGATTCAGATTGGGTCAAACTAAAAGTCCCAAGAATTATAGCCTTGGAGTCATCTTCCATATTGGATTTTTAAAATTTATCTTATTAGCAGAAATGAAACAAAGAGTGGCAAAGTACTGTTATTATCCACAGAAATAATAGCAGCTTTAACCACAATCATAATATCAATTAAGTCACTGTCCTCCCACAATGAAAACATTACCACAAAGGTTTGCAAGAGAGATTTTCAAGTTTAAACCTAGGCAGTAATTCTCCTGTCAAAATAAGTTCAAAAGAACAGGCATGATCGTACAGACCTGTGATCCCAGTACTTGGGAGGCTGAGACAGAATTGTAGGTGCAAGGCCAGCTTTAGCAACTTAGCAAGATCCTGTTTCAAAATAAAAATTAGGCCGGGTGTAGTGGCTCACACTTGTACAGTACTTGAGAGACTGAGACAGGATGATCACAGGTTCATAGCCAGCCTCCGTTACTTAGTGAGACTCTCTGCAACTCAGTGAGACCCTGTTTCAAAATAAAAAAAAAATAAAAAATAGAGCTGGGGGTGTATTTCAGAAGTAGAATGCTCCTAGGTTCAATTTTCAGCACCACCCACACCCACACACAAAATTAAAAAGGGCTGGGGGTATAGTGTATAGGTAGAACACTCTTGGGTTCAATCCCCAGTGCCACATATAATAATGATGATGATAATAAGTTTAAAAATCTCAGTTAATGAATGAGGAAAAGTAATTTAATTCATGTTTTTTTTTTTATTAAGAGACACTGTAATACACTAGTCAAAAAAATTGAGCTGGGTGTGTAGTACATGACTGTAATCCTTGTACTTGGAAGGCTGAGACAGGAGAACTGTAGGTTCAAGGCCAGATGCAGCAACTTAGTGAGAGTCTCAGGAATTTAGCAAGATCCCATTTCAAAATACAAAATCAAAAGGACTGGGGGTATAGCTCAGAGGTAAAATGCCCCTGGGTTCAATCTCCAGTACCAAAAAAGAAAGAATGAAAGAAAGAAGGAAGGAAATTAGGAAAATAAAAGAAAGTCAGTCTCGTTACATAATCTATGTAAGCATAATGTGTAACCACTTTTATAAATGGTCAATAGTTAGCGAGTGATCTTTATACGTGACTGTGTATATATAATGCTGCAAAGAATGTTTAAATGAGTTTAATAGTTTTGAAAGACACAACTGCTCAGGTAGACAAAAAGAGTACTGTGTTTCATTCTAAAGCAAAATGCAAACTTGTGTAAAAAAAATGCTCTTATAAATCGAGCATGGTGGTGTGTACCTGTAATCCTAGTCCTTGGAAGGCAGAGAAAGGAGGATTGCTGGTTTGAGGCCAGCACACAGTAACTTAGCAAGAACTTCTTTCAAAATAAAAAGGGCTTGGGTTGTAGCTCAACGGTAGAACTCCCCTGGGTTTAATCTCCAGTACTACACACATGAGAAAATGCTTTTATAATAATTACTACTAATGTAAATCAAGCTTTATTTGTTTGTGTGGTATTGAGGGTTGAACCCAGGGGAATTCTACCTCCAAGCTATACCCCCAGTCCTATTTTATTTTTTATTTTGAAAAAGAGTCTAAGTTACTGGGATTACTGGTATGTGCCACCATGCCTGGCTAGCTTTATTTTTATAAAGATACTGATCTCAACTGGGGCTTGTTCTTTGAAAATAATACCTTCCTAACTTTGAAAAGTTAAATACACCATAAAAAGTTGTGCTTGACATAAACCTTGATATTTGCACTAGGGCAAAGTTAATTCTGTCAATGGCTGTCTAGAATCAGCTTCATTAGTCATGAGAGGTACAAATCAAAACCATGAGATCCCACTCTATGCCCACTATGATGGCTAGAATAAATAATAAAAAGTAAGGAGAATAACAAGTGGTATAAAGAAGGTGGAAAACTCATAACCCACTTACGTTGGCTGGTCGGAATGTAAGACAGTGCAACTACTGTGGAAAAAAATCTGGTGGTGCTTCCAGAAGTTAAACCTAAGCATTATTGTTTGACCCAGCAGCTAATGCACAGTTAGGTGCATGGCCCAGAGAAATGAAAACACATGGTCACAAAAACTCCATATGTGTGTTCATAGCAGTGCTACCTGTAAGTTTAAAAAGTAGGGGAAAAACCCCACATGTCCATCAACTGATGAATGGATCAACAAACTGGTATTGTGATTCAATGCAAATTAGCTGGTCAGAAAAAGGAATGAAGTACTGAGATACACGATGCCATGGATGAATCTTAAAAACATGGTGAGTGAAAGAAGACAGTCACAAAAGACTACATATTTTATAATCCCATTTATATGAAATGCCCAGAAACGTCAAATTTACAGAGATAGGAAGTAGAGTAGTGGTTGCTTAGGGCTGGGAGAGATGGGGAGATTGTGAGGGTGACAGTTAAAGAGTACAGGGGTTTTGGGGGGGCTGGCAATTAAAATATTCTGAAATTGACTGTGGTGAATGTTGCACAACTCTGTGAAGATACTAAAAGCTATGAATTGCACACTGCAAATGGATGGATTGTATCGTAGACAAACTAGACCTCAATAAAACTGTCACACAAAAATAAAATATGATTCCAATGACTCATTCTCTTGAAACCTAATCAGAGGATTAGGTCCCTATGAAAAGAATCCAAGGTACATTCATTCATTTATTCATTCATTTACTCATGAATAGGCACAGAATGGGAAGCAGGAGGAGGAGTAGGTTTGTGGAGAAAGTCAATTTGGGAAATGTTGAGTTTGAAAGGCCAGTGGGACATAATCTAGTAAGAAAAGCCCAGTGGGCAACAGAAATATAAATCATTATATCAGTGGGGAAAAGTCTATACTGGAGAAATAGATTTGGGGATCTGGAATAAACCAGTATTAGTCAAATTATGAGTATTAAAAAGTATGTACAGCAGGAATTTTTAAAATGCTGAAAAAATACACATGACAAATTTATCATCTTCACCATTTTTAAACATATAGTTAAGTGTTAAATATATTTTCATTATTACACAACCAATCTCCAGAATACTGAAACTCTGCTCCATTAAACAACTACTATGCCAGGCGTGGTGGTGCTACTGACTGAGGCTCTCTGCAAATTAGTAAGATTCTGTTTTAAAATAAAAGGATAAAATAGGGCTGGGGTTGTAGCTCAGAGGTAGAATGCCCTTGGGTTCCATCCCCAGTACTACAAAAAAAAAAAAAAGTAAACAGAAACAACTACTACCCATTTTCCAGTATTCCCAGACCCTATGAATTTGACTACTGAAATACCTCACATAAGTGGAAAAATCATGTAGTATTTGTGTGTGTGTGTGTGTGTGTGTGTGTGTGTGTATGTGCTAGCTTATTTTATTTAGTATGATGTCTTCAAGGTTCATCCGTGGTGTAGTATGTGTCAGAATTTCATTCTTTTTTAAGGTTGAATAATATCCCATTGTATGTATATCATCATATTTTGTTTTTCTATTTCGTTCATCAAGAGAAACGTGGGTCACATCCATATCTTGGCTATTGTCAACGATGTTGCTAGGAACATGGGTGCACATGTATTCTTCAAGACCTTGCTTTCAATCTTGTGATATATACCTAGAAGTGGAATTGCTGGATCATATGGTAATTCTATTTTTAAGTTTTTGAAGAACTAACATACTGCTTTCCAAATCAGTGACACTGGTTAATATAATTCTGCTTTTTACCTTGATGACTTGAAATCTCTCAAGCATTTTGCTCTACTCCATTAATGGCGACTTCCCTTTCCTGTCTTCTTTATTAGAATCTGTATCTTTAGTATTATTTATTAATGCTCCCCCCGCCCCGTGCAATGTGCAATGCAATATTTTAACTACCACATGTTCTAATCCAGCTCTGTGGCTCCCCAACTCTCCTCCACTCCAGAGTGCAGGATTTTTGGACATTTCTACCCGGTCTCCTTTTCCATTATCTTCCTCCTCACCATGGAACACCTGGGACCTCTCCTCCGCCCTCCTGACTGACTTCAACAGCCAGAGCACCAACTGCCTCCCAGCCTTATTTGAACAATCTCCTACATAAAGCAACTAGTATGTCCAACCTTACCTATTCTAACCTATTTCATGAAATGGTTGGAGGTTAAAACGAGAAAAGCTCTCTATATACTTATTCAGTGGTTTTTGACATCCCAGTTGTAGAGCTAGTAAACACAGCTCATTTCTTTCTTTTTATCTTCTGTGTGTGTGTGTGTGTGTGTGTGTGTGTGTGTGTGTGTGTGTGTGTATCTGTTACTGTGGATTGAACCCAGGGGAACTCTACCACAGCCCTATTTTATTTTATTTTGAAACAGGGTCTTGCTAAGTTACTGTCTGCTGGCCTCAAACTTGTGATCCTTCTGTCTCAGCCTCCCAAGTACTGGGATTATTGGTGTGCGCCACTGCACCTGGCTAACACAGCTCATTTCTAACAATTATTATCATCTATGAATAATTTTAAATTAAGCCTAAATATTATAGGGAGAACATTTTCAAAACTTGCAATTTAAAAGAAATTTTAAAATCAGTTTTTAAAATCAAAAGGAGCCAAGCCTCTCTCTTTTTATGCTTATAGTATTATTGCTAAATAAGAATGTTAACCTTTAAAGATTTCCTTCTTAGTAAGTCTTATGATGTGAGAAAACAAAGGAAATTGGCTCATGATGGTTTATTAGAAGGTCAAAAATCACACTGTTTGCTGAATATGTTACTATAGTACTATATAATAAAACCTAAACATTTTTCAAAGCTCTATAATTTCAGTCTATTTCTTAGCAAATTGCCTTTAGAAGCACAGGGTCAAATGAGTAGGCTTATTCACATCAATTGATCTCAACCCTTCAGACATGTCATTACATTTTAGAGTTAAAAAAAGGTTCTCGAGAACTTTGATAATTAGAGTATTATCATGATTATTATAACTATCATCTGTTGAGAGTTTATTGTGTTCTAAGAATGATGATGAGTTTCACATACATTATCACATTCAACTTTTAAAATAATAGAGTCAGTTGCTTACGGCCATCCAGGTAATATGTGAAGTAACCAGCATGAAAACCCTGGTCTGACTGACTCTAAAGTATGGAATCTTGTCCATTCAGTTAGCCCACTCTCCCCATTTTTGTAGATGAGAAAGTAGTAAAACTCAGAAAAATTGTATGAGTTGTCCAAGATTAGAGAGCTAGTAAGCGGCAGAGACAGAACTAAAATCTATGTCTCTCCTCCCAGGACCAGAATCTCTCCTTTATGCAAAACAGTCTGTGCATAAGCAAAGCACAAACATGTAATTGATTAAACATTTTATTTGTTTGTTTACTTATTTAGCAGTGCTGGGGATCAAACCTAGCATCTCACACATACTAAGTGCACACCATACCACTGAGCTACTTCCCCAGCCTGAGATATTTTTTTAAAACCAGTGAAGTTAAAGTCTGTCCCCTACAGAGAGAAAACTAGTGATTACTGATTTTTATCTATTTTGTCATCAACCGCGAGTATCATGTTCAGCGGCTAGGATGAGGATCATTAGAACAGGATGGAGTCACTAAGGAGGGGACATAATCATTGATCCTGGTCTCAAATCCCGAGAATGAAGTGAACCATTATCTGCAAACACAGTTAGTGATTAGCTGTTACTAGGCCATGGTTACAGCAGCGGAATTCCATGGCAGAGCATAGAAAACCTTGGTTGGAGCTGAGATCATGGCAGATGAACTTAGGAGAGAGAACTTCCTGGGTTGCTCATGGGGCAGAAAGTGTATCCTCAGGTCCCTCCAAAAGTCTCCTCCCATACCTTTTCCCTGTACCTTTGAGTCTCTGGCACCTGGGTGGCTGGGGGCCAGAGGCCCAGGAGTGCCCAGCCATGGGAGTTTTGGGGGTCGACCTGATCCTTCAGCTCTGGAAAGCAGCAGGTGCCTTGTCAATCCTCCTAAGCCCCCGCAGAACTTAGAACAATGGCCTCCTCAGTCCTGCCATGTGGCTGGCTCTCCCCAAGGCCACCTCCCTTCCATTTAAGTCCCTTTTTATTGAAGTCAGTTGAATGCTGCCTTATCCGCATTAAGGGGTTTGGGCTACTCGTGGCTACAATTAGGTTTTTATGCCACCGGAGTACAGAAGGCTCACTTCATTCCCCACATCCCTGCATTCCAGCAGGATTGTGACTTTGAAGCTCATAATTCATTTTTAGTTAGCAAGCTGTTGCGGGAAAGGAAAACTACAATAGTTTGCAATAGCAAAATTCTAGCTGTGTTACACAGGAAGTCCAGCGTAAGACATGTCGTGACTAATAATCAATCATGAAAGGTATGCTCATGAGTCTCAGTGCAAACAGATGTCATCGTTCCTATACCTCCCCTTGCTGGCCAATGTGAAGAGTGACACCTGAGAAAAGTTATGTGCTCACTTCCTACTCTCTCTGACATTGCTTTCTCTTACCTTATGCCCAAATACTTCAAGGTTAGAAAAACAAAATTGGTGGTGGGGGCTGTAGCTCAGTGGTAGAGTGCTTGCCTAGCATGCCTGTGGCCCTGGGTTCAATTCCCCACTGGGTTCAATTCCCAGTTGAAATGAAATCAATATCTGTGTTTTCTAAGATTTTGGGGAGGGTCAGCTATTCCAGTGAGAGATGCAACGAGATCATTATTAGGATGAAGAAACGTGTCCTCCCTGATGTGAAAATCCTGTGCCATTTACTTTCACCTGCCTTATAAGAAAGGACAGAAGTTACATAGGCAAGATTTACATCCAGAGCAGCAGGGAGTCTAGATATGTCAATCCCATGACATCAGAGCTAATCAGAGGGCAGTGGGGGGAAAGTGAATTACATTTGTTGAATCTGGCACTAATCACGATGAATTACAAATGTGAAAGTGCCATCCATCCAGTTATTTCAGTGAAATTACTTTTTAATTCAGAAGACAAATCTCTGTTATAGATACATGTAAGAATTTAAGATATCGGCACTCAATTCACTTAATCTGATGGAAAAGTGACATGGATAATGTAGGTACCAATTGCAAACATTTATGACAAGTATGCTCACTAGGATATTTTGGGGGATATAAGTATCAGCTGTAAAAACTCATTGTCATTTGAAATTAAAGTAATAGTTAATAGTTTCTAGGCCCTGGAACCACATCTTTCAACAGATTTGTTCTTTCTTGGAATTCTGCCATCACTAGGTCAGCTCCTCATCAAATCTCAAAAATAAATTCTGTATGATCCAGGAATGATTTCCTCCCAAAGGTTAAATAACTTGGAGAAAAGAAACTTATTTGAAGGTTGTTTTGAGGATTTTGCGGGGGGGGGGCTACTGGGGACCTATTTTGTTTGTTTGTTTATTTTTTGAAGTATTGGGTATTGAACCCAGGGGCATTTGGCCTCTGAGCTACACCTGCAGCCCTATGTTATTTTTTATTTTGAAACAGGTTCTCACTAAGTTGTAGAGGACCTCACTAAGTAGCTGAGACTGGCTGTGAACCTGTGATCCTCCTGTTTCAGCCTCCCAAGTACTGGAATTATAAGTGTCCACCACTATACCTGGCTCCCCTAGCCCTATTTTATTTATTTCGAAACAGGGACTCACTAAGTTGCTGAGATTGGCTTTGAACCTGTGATCCTCCTATCTCAGCCTCCCAGGTACTGTGATTACAGGTGTGTGCCACCATACATGGCTGTTCTGAATTTTTACATTAACTCTCTCAAGTTCCTCCTGTGTTACTTAGTACTTTTATGTTCTTTTAATAATTTGCAAAATAATACCCACATGGTAGTTATGTTTGCTATTGATGATACAGAGTGATGGATGGACACCCATGATTATTCATTGGAAATATATTGATCAGTTAGCTAATGCAGAGCCAATTTTCAAATATAAGATCATTCCCACTAAATAATATTACAAATTGGCCTATGCCTGCTTCAGCCCATTCATCCTATGTGATTAGTAATGATTCCAAGTTCTCCAAATGACATTGACCATTCCAATCTTTAAAGCACAAATTCCAAAATGAGTCAAAACAATGCTATGGTCTTTGATGGTCAGACCAAGGTAGAGCATGGTCTAAGATGGAAATGTGGCTTGGATCTAGATACCACATTCTAAAAGGACTGGTGCCAGATGGGAGGATCGTTGCAAAGATGAAGCCAGTATGGCAAGGATGTGATACTAAGAAAACGTGCATCCTCTACTTCTCCTTCCCTACCATTTCCCATTTTCACCTCCTTCCCTTCAGTTAGGTTTGTGGCCCATGCCACAGTGACTCTCCCAACCAAACTTGCCCCATTTTATTCTCCTGTTATGACTGCCAGGGGGAAGATTGGCTCTGGAGCACACCACCTACCCACTTCTCTGCCATGATCCTCAGGCTGCTGAGCTCACAGACTTCAGACAACTACATTCTCTGATTCCACCATAGACTCATGGTTTCCATCTTGGTCCCTCAAAACAGCATGACAGTCATTAGTATGCTCTTTTTTGTCCACCATGTTTCATAGAATCCAATCTCTTCACTTCCCTCACATCTCTTGACACTAGCACGTTAACCTGCCTGTCTGAATAGACAATGCTATTTAGATGGAAACTCCTTCACTTTTCTACCCTGAGCACTGGTGTCAGTAAATGCCTACTAACTGGATCTCTGCAGGGAGAGATATAGAGAAAACCCGACATGCACTAATTTCTATGATGTAAATATCCCCAGTGAGGCCAAATTCCTGCTATTAACTATGCTGCTAATCAGCTCATACAATTCCTGAAAGTTTAACAACAGCTTCCGTGAACTAGTGAACTAGTAGGAGCTGGCTAGAGCATCCGCTGTATGAAGCCCAGACACTTACTGCATCCCAGGCCCCTCTTCTCCTTCCCCTCTGTTACGGTGGGAAAGAGGGCTCCTGTTCACTCTCTGCCTAAAAATGCCTCTACCTTCTACACTATCTTGTTCTATCAAATAAAATCCTTCTCTCCTATATCTTCACCTTCTTGCCTTTACTAATTGGCTTCCTTTTATCATTAAAACTAAGCTAACTCTAAGCCGGGCGTGGTGGCGCACGCTTGTAATCCCAGCATTCGGGAGGCTGAGACCGGAGGATCTGGGTTCGCAGCCAGCCTCAGCTACTTTAGTGAGGCACTCCGCAACTTAGCGAGACTCGGTTTCAAAATAAAGAATAAAAAATAGGGCTGGGGGTGTAGTTCGGAGGTAGAATGCCCCTGAGTTCAATCCCCAGTAC